>OW121801.1:1562500-1769606 GCA_933228885.1 Leistus spinibarbis | reverse complement strand
TATATATATAATATATATATATATAATATATATATATATATATATATATATATATATATATAATATATATATATATATATATATATATATATATATATATATATATATATATATATATATATATACAACACTACTGCTAACATTTTACTATATAAATATATATACATATATATATATATACAACACTACTGCTAACATTTTACTATATAAATATATATACATATATATATATATATAAACTACTTACCATTTTAAATATTATTATATTTTTTTTAATCACGTAAAATAAATGTACTAGGCAATTGGTAACTGAGTACTCGTCAAATAGTGCCTAGCCTTTTTTTTTTTTAATCTAATTTCGGTACTTCAACAACTTAGGTTTTTAGTACCCGGTACAGTTTTGCTGTTACGTGTTGTGTTTAAATTTTATAGAACAATTCTGTTAATTTTAGAAAGTTTATTATGTTTGTGTGGGCTTCTTTGGTGTTGTTTAGTGTTTCATTTAGAGAGTTTTTTACTTTACATTGTTGTCCTTGTATGTTATATTTTTGACAGGCTATTAGTATGTGTTCGACTGTGAATTGTGCGTTGCATGTGTTACAGATTTCAGGTTCTGTTTTTTGATGTATTTGTGTGTTAATAGGGTGTGTCCTATCCTAAGTCTGGCCATTGTTATTGGTTCTTTCCTGTTTCCTTGGGGTTTCCATAATTCTGTATTTTCTTTTATTCTTCTTAGTTTACTGTGGTTGTTGTTCCTCCAGTCTTCGTCCCATTTTTTCTTGATTTGTTTTTTGATGTGGCTTTTGAAATCATATGTGGCTATTGGTATTTTTGTCTCTGTTTTGCTTTGGGCTTTTTTTGCAGCCTCATCCGCCTTCTCGTTGCCTTCAATATTGATGTGGGAAGGGATCCATATGAGAATTATTTTTATGTTTCGTGTGCTTATGGCTGTGTGGATATTTTCTTGTATGGACTGTATTATAGGGGTGGTTGAATATATGTTTTGTATACTTTGGATTGTGCTTAAGGAATCGGTGCAAATTAGGAAGTTTTGTTTGTTTTGGTTTGGGCTAAGGATATATTCCATTGCTTGTTGAATACTGTAGGCTTCCGCAGTAAATATGCTTGTGATGTTTGGAAGATGGAATTTTCGTGTTATTTCCTCCGTTACTATTGCCGAGCCCGTTTTATCTTCTATTTTTGATCCGTCGGTGTATATGTGATGGTAGTTTTTGTATAAGCTGCACTTTTCTTTAAAGTATTTTTTATATATTACAGGATTTGTTTGATTTTTTGGAAACTCTGCTAGGTCTAGGTCTAAGTGTGGACGCGAGAGCTTACATGGTGGGGTTTCATTGTATGTTTTATTTTCAATTTTTGGAAATAAGATTTGGAGATTATTTAGGGCTTGGTTTATTGATCGTTGTATTTGTGTTTTGTTTTTTATTTTGTATTTGTTATTTTTGGATTTAAAGATGTATGGGTATACTGGATTTTTGGGGTAGTGTGCCACGTTGGTGATATAAGATAGGGTCGCTTGTTGTCTTCTGGATTTTAGTGATGGCTCTCCCGATTCGCAGAGAATGCTTTGAATCGGGCTTGTTTTGAAAGCTCTTATAATAATTCTTAATGCTTTTACTTAACTGTACAACTCTATTTTACCATAGCATGAGAGCGATCATCGGGGTGGTCTCTCTTCAACAGTTACTACTTGTGTTATGGTTGCATAGCTTGATATCTTTACGCTTTATATATTTATATATAGAATTTTAGTTTATTTGTGGCGCTACACTACTTTATTGCAAGTTTATTCTGCGTACATTTTATTATTTTTATAATATCAAACAAGTAAGTAACTTTATTCTATTAAAGTAACAGATATTGTTAAATGGTATAATATTTTACAGATATTATATATTTCAATAATATGGTGCGCATTGCAAACACTGATCCTGGTAAAAATTTTAAGCGCAATAGAAGAGCTATTGCTGCAAGAAATCGTTGGGCTACATCAAGGTATTAGTGTATAATATATTTTCAAAAATGCACAACATTGAGATGAATTTAAATGTTAACAGAAAAAATAAATAAAATAATGCTGAGCGTCCAACCATTGTCGACATCAATGGCAATGTGGATGTTTCAACCATTATTGGTAATAATGACGAATCCATGACACAGTCATTATTGTAAGTGCTTCAAAAATCAAGAGTTTTTGATATTAATTGAACACATATTATGCGTACCGTTGCTAAAAAGAATTACATACATTGTATAACTTATGACAAATGAATGAATTATTAACTGAAAGTTTCATGTTCTAAATAACAATTATAATCAATTGAAGTTTGATATTATATCGGTTAACAATAATTTTTAGCTCGTCCTTCAGAATGTACAAATAAAATCTTAACAAATAGTCGCCCTAAATTCAAATATATATATATATATATATATATATATATATATATATATATATATATATATTTATATATATTTATTTATATATATATTTATTTATATATATATATATATATTTATTTATATATATATATATATTTATTTATATATATATATTTATTTATATATATATATATATATATATATATATATATATATATATATATATATATATATGTGTGTGTGTGTTTTCTCTACATTATAACTTATACCTTAGAATGTTTAGCCAGTAAAATTTTAGAATTCAAAATTATATGTAATACATATTATGAAACATAATATTTGTTACATTGAAATATAAATGTAAATCCTTTTTTTTTTTCTGGATATATATATATATATATATATATATATATATATATATTATATATATATATATATATATATATATATATATATATATATATTTATATATATATACATAATATGTATAACATATTATTTTGAATTCTAATATTTTGCTGGCAACACATTGTAAAGTATAAGTTATAATGTAAAGGGAAATTAGTAAAAAGCAGTTAAGAAACATGATGCAATCGGGAAGTTGGATTTTTTGTATTTATATTTTTTACTATTCGAGAATGAGTTAAAAATAAAAAAAACAGTACAATTGAACCGAAGCTTTCCTAGTGGAAGGCCTAATTATGAATTTTTGATGCCTTTCGAATGTATCACTATATAATTTTTTCTTTCTGCGACCAAGACTTGCAATATCAAGACTAAACCAAAACCAAGTGTTAATTTATACCTAGGTATTATTATAATTATAATTTCCATAATGATTTTTTTTTTTTAAATTTAGAAACAAAAACGAAACATCACTTGTAGCCATGGAGGCTTCTTTAAGAAATGCTAGGTTCAATATGATTAATATTCATAACATAAAAATTATTTACAATAAAATTTAATACACAGTGAAATGCGAACTAGTACTCCTAAGGTCTCAAATAAACAGGTTGTTTTTCAAAAAATTATTCCGAATATACAGGAAGAGGAGGCTTTAGATATAGATGTAAGTTGGGGAACGAAAGAGCAAGAAGAATCAGAACGGTAAAAACATTTGAATATAATTCACATGATACTTTTTCACAAACCAAACATTATAAAATTTCAGTATAGCAGCTCATAAATTAATAATTGAATGTGTCAAAAATACCGAACCTCCGAAGCTAAATGGCAATCGAATTGTCGATATTAATTACCTTTTAAGTTGGGCAATAAATTTACAATACGAACATGCTAAAATCTGTACTTTGGGAAGATATGGACTTCGGCTTGTTAGCAAAATCAATTTTAAATGCAACATGTGTGATAAAGAAATTTCACGCAAGACAGAAGATCCGCAAAAACCAAAATCCACAATTAATACTGGCGCTGTATGGGGTACTTTGGCTACCGGTAGTACGTTTGGCCATTTAGAGGAACTTTTGAGCGTTATGGACGTTCCTCCCATGTCTTATCATACATTTTCTAAAATAGAAAATGAATTAGGCGATGTATGTGTTAACAATAGTTTTGTTTACGAATATACGCAATTTATATATTTGTAGATATTGGAAGATGCGTTATGGAATGATATGGAAAATGCTGGAAAAGAAGAACTAAAACTAGCGCTAAAAAATAACCAACATGACAGTGACCGTGTTCCATGGATCCGAGTAAATGTAGATGGTGGTTGGAGCAAGCGGTCCTATGGTCACAATTACGATGCTGCGTCAGGAACTGTTAGTTTTCCCATATTTCATTTGTTAATATTTAATCATTTATATATTCTTGTACCAACTTAGGCAGTAATTATTGGCCACGAAACAGGGAAATTATTATATGTTGGTGTAAAAAATAAATATTGTAGCGTATGTGCAAGAGCCGCGAACAAAAAGATTCCTGTAGGAAAGCATAAATGTTATAGGAATTAGTCCGGTTCATCTTCAGCGATGGAGGCCGACATAGTAGCAGAAGGCTTCAGTCGTAGTGAAGAAATGCATGGATTAAGATATTTACAGTTTATTGCAGATGGTGATTCCAGCGTCTATGCAAAAATTTAAGAACGAGTCTCGTATGGTCGCGATGTAAAAACCATTGCATAAAAAATTACGGTAAAGCTCTTTATAAAATAAAAGAAGATATTTCTATAAGTGCAGTGGTACGCAAATGGTTAACAATAGATAAAATTAAAAAATTTGAGAAAATTGCGCAGTTGTCGTTATACCATAATGCTAATGGCAAAGAGGAATTGAAATCTGATTTACAACATGGGCAGTTGCATGTATTTGGGGACCATACAAATTGTAAATTATATTTTTGCGACCAAGTTGGCCAATGTTCTTCGCAAAATGATCTGCCAAACAATCTAATTTACATTCATGTGACTAGTGTGTTGGAGATCTTACTAAAACATTCTGCAAAATTGATAGCGAATGAAACAAATAATAAGGCAGAATGCTTTATGTCTGTATTACCCAGATTTAATTCAGGCAAACGTCTTAACCTTACTCAAAGGGGCTCTTTTCAAATGAGAACATACTTGTCTGGATTGAGATATAATAAGAGTTTCCAGTGGCACACTTCTCCATGGAGAAAAGCCACAACCGTCAGCCCAGGCAAGAACTTAAAAACCTATATGAATCGGCAGTCAAGAATGAAACAGAATAAAGCAGCACGTAAATTAAATTTTGATCATGTGAAACCTACGAGATGCAAAGTTAAATTTCCGAATGTGGATTATGGACCAAAAGCTCAAACACCAGACTTGTCTAAAGAAGAACTTGAGTCTGAGGAACAAAGAATTTTGAACCAACTTAAAGTTTCTACTGAAGAACAACAACAAATTTTGACAAGCACTAAAAAAATAATCGACTTACAGCATCCAACTTTGGGGTTGTAATTCGTCGCCGAAACAAAACACCGTGTCATAGTTTATTAAAAACATTATTATATGGACAACAAATATCTACTTCGGCCATCAGTTATGGAAAATTACGGGAACCTGTCGCTATTAAAAAATTTGAAAATATTATGAACATTAAAGTTTACCCAAGTGGTATTTTTGTCGATACCTAGTATTGCTTCTTGGGTGCATCTCCAGACGGTATGTTTTAATAATAAACTCGCAGGGTATTATATACATTTATTTATTCAACCACTTCTTAGGAATAATTTTTTAATGATCATATTTTGGAAATCAAATGCCTGTATAAGCTATGCTGCTCTCAAAAGACAATAATCGAAACAGTTAGGGAAAACAAAAATATGTGCCTTCAAGAAACCGATGGTAAAATAGAATTAAAAAGAAAACATCATTACTACTACCAGGTAAAAATAAAAATAAATCCAAGAAATATCCACTTCTATCTACATTTTTTTAGGTGCAAGGTCAATTAAACATTTCCAAACGCAAATTTTGCTATTTCGTTATATACGCAAATGATAATATTGATCTGTTCATAGAAAAAATCGAACGTGACGAAATTTTATGGCGTAATATTATGGTTCCAAAATTGGTACAATTTTATAAAAACTGCATGTTACCTGAAATTGCCGACAGTAGAATTAAAAGAGGTTTAAAATGTCGCGACCCTTCTAATTAATTAAAATTATTATTTAATAATTTATACATTATCATTAATATAATTACCCGGAAATGTATGCATGTTTCTTTGTTTGTATGTGAGTAAGTTATGTATGTATGTGTAGAATGCTTTTTTGTAAAAAAAATGCAAATTGGCATAGGCGGGGATCGAAAACACGACCTCCAGGGTGAAAGGCAAGACTCTTAATCACTGCGCCATGGTGACTGCTAATAATGTTATAAAAAATAATCAAATAGTTTATACTGAAATAGAACAATCACTACTCTTCGGAAGTTCAGTCTGCTATATTATATTGATATTGTATGTCAATGAGAAATATAAATAATTGTTAGTTCATAAAATTAAGTTTTATTTATTCTAATTTGAAGTTTGTGAGTCTACATTAAGCATTTATGTTAAAATGACCGACTCGAGTTTTTCTTTATTATTATTTGCGATGTGGAAATTTGTATAACTATTATTTTCCAACGATACAAACTGAATAAAAACCTTGTAATTATTATTAAATTACATGAAAATTCGATATCAGTCAAAACTGACCTATGTTCTGCATACCATATGGGCACATGGTGCCAACGGCTGACCCTAGTATTGAATAAAATGTATGATTAGCATTTTATTTTTTATTTTTACAACTATTAAAAAATATTCTCCTTATTCCTTTTTCCTATATTATGCATGAAGTTATCATGGTTTTACGTTATAAAACATTACAGCATCTGTTCAGCGCATAACAAAATAGATCCTACAATTTTTTAAATGCTGAACACTGTATATTTCTGTATTTATTTCATGGTGATTTGTAGCCTTCGAGCTTCAAACTATACCTTAAGAAAGTATACATTTGTCTCTAGATATATACTATTATAATATAAACAGATTTAAGAAATATATTATATTCAAATCTGTCCAGGCTAATTGACTATGATTTTTGTTATTTTTTAAATAAATTTTCAACATTCATACATGTATACGTGCCAATAATACCATATACACATAATTTTTATATTAAAAATAATTGTAAAAATTTCCTTTAAATTTATTATAGTATTAAATTATTCAAACTTTTAAGAGAAATTATTAAATTAAATAAATATTTGTCAAATTTTCTATTGAAAATAAGGTTATAATAGGTAAATCAGCGAAATTTATTTGAAAATGATAGTTATTAACGAGGTAAAAATAATAAAGTAAATCGTTCAGAGAAATCTGGTTGCCGCATTAGATTATAGAATTTAGTTATTGCACAATCAAAATCATTTGGGTTTACGTTTAGCGCAGCTCACACCAGAGCGGACAATAGCTGAACTAAATATCTCAAACCTAGCTACCCAAATTGCTTCAATTAAAAACATAATGCATTTAAGTTCAGAAGGTAATATTAGAAAAATAATGATATAGACAGATTTGTTACAGCATAATCTATGCAAATGACTAGTTTTTGAAATTTTAAAAGTTTAAATATCAACAATTTTGCAAATATTCTTTTATAAACAATATCAAACAATATTCTAAACCAGTCATTTGCACTCATTATAAAATTAGTTTTTAATATTTGAAAGAATATTTGTGTTGCTTTATTGCGTTTTCAAATGCATTACGTTTAAAATTTCTTTACTTTAAGTAGCCGCCATATTGTCTTCAAACCCAGCCTTAATAAGGTCTGTAAATATATATATATTTCATTAAAATTAATTAAATTCAATGAAAATTACATTTACTTTGAACATTAAAATTTAGAAATTTGTATAAATATCAATTAGTGTGAACTATCAAATTATTATATCTATTTATTATTATTTGTTTGAATATTTTTTTTTTTTTTTTTTTCACTGGAAACGGAGATTTTATCAATATTATTAACAATTTCACTTTTCTATTAAGTTTCCAATATTTTATTGAATTGGTAATTTTAATTGAATTTAACGAATATTTATAATTTGAAGAAATAGCAATGTACAATCATGATTAACTATGAGATCAATGATTTTATTGAATATATTTACCGTTATATAATTATATTTATCTCTTATTTGATTGATTTCTTACTTTATTTTTCATTTAAAATATTTATTGATTTAATATTTGAACCATTATAATCGATAAATTTGAAGACTTGTATTAAGGTTAGGTTACGTTTATAATTACAAAATTATCTTCGCAACAAATTGGATTCAGAAATTCTTTTCATTTGAAACGTGTTGTTTACGTGAATTTTGATTATAGGATATTATAAAAAGGATTATTAAGAAAACATGGTAATATATTAAGAAAATATAATTTAATATTAACTCCCCCCAGCGCACCAACATTTTTACAAATTAATTACATTTAATTCTTTTGTTTGAACCAAATGGCTCGGAAAACACTTCATTGAATTTACGTTTAAGATACACGGGTTGATAAGTTTTTAATTCATCTCGCGATGCGACACGCCACTGTTTTGTGCGTACAAACTTATTCATATAAGCTAAAATGACGGGATCAATTTCGCGACCGGTAACCATTTCAACTAAATTGTCAAAATTAACAGAATCTTGAGTTTCAACATTAATTGTTATGCCTTTGGCCTTACAAACAGTTTTAAATGTATTTAAGTCTTCGTTCACGCGCACACGAAACGCATAATTCTTAGGTCCCCCGCAGGCAAATTGACCGATATAAGAATTTTTACCATATTTAGAGAGTTCATCAGTCATGTCTCCTAAATAGTTTCCATGCTCAGGTATCCACTGATTATCACTACACGTATATATTACACTATCTGTGTCGCCGTAAAGGGCACGGGACCCCAAATTATTCAAATACTTGTATAAATGAATTCTCGCTAACGCCGTCGTGTAAGCCGCTATGAATACATTTGTTGTGGACGAAGCGCTCACGTTATCCGAATGATCTTTCCAATTAATGTATACCATTTCGTCGTTGATAGGTATTGTTGAGTTAACTTCAAAACTTGGATTTGACAGATATTTGATTAAATCTTCGTATTTTGAAAGAATTGTGTGTTAAATCGGAGCGCATACCGAACCGTCCGCACAAGCTGTTCAACTGTAGCTTTGCCATAGATCGTAGCTCCGGATTATTTGCAATATTGTCTTACTCCAATTTAATCCCTTCACGCTGCTCAAATGCTGAAATGTACTGCTCTTTCAGGGCGTGAGTAGCTGAAAATGCATCAGGCCATCCGCTGGCTTCTTGTTTAAATTTCAAGAATTTATTCACATATTCTGCAAATAAGCCTCCTTCCAAACTTCAAACACATTTAAAATTTTATAGCCATGTTGGACGGAAAGCCTTATTTCATCCGCGACCCAAGTTGACGTGAATGCGCGCTCCGACTCGTTGTGTGCGCATACCTCGAAACACATTTCTTCTGCGCACTTCATACACAGTGCAAACATGCATTTATTATTAATTTTCATAGGTAAAATTGGATGGTATAGGTCGCGTGGTGGTAATATTCTACACTTCATTAATCCTTCAAATTGATCTAACGGTGGACAATCATCGCCTAGAAATATTTCCGGGTGACCAATCGGATATCGCCCGTATTTATTGATATACGGATACAGACTACACTCATCTGAATACATGATTTTCTCTTGAATACTGTCGTCTACTTTATGGAATACTTTCATGCATTCAGTTCGGCCGCCGTAGAATGAATCTCGCGGATCGAGCGGTTTAATACTTTGCATTGTAGCCATTGTACTCGAATATGATTTTACGACCTCCAATCTCCACGTACCCATCCACACGGAACCCAAACTCAACCTTTTCACGACCTCTGTACGCTTGCTCAATTTGTATGTTGCGTTGTTTCTCCTCCCAAAGCAACCACAACGTCGCCTCGTATGACTGATTATCCCGGTTACTATATCCACTGGGATGAACAATAGCGACTGTCTTCTCCTTTAAATAGTTCTTTTTGTATGTGTAAAGACACGCGCTCGCAATCGTAACAGCTCGAAAAAACACGTCAACGTTATTGTTAGCTAGGAAAATATCCCGAAATTTTAAACAACCGCGCCGCAATATTGTCACGTCATTTCTACAGTAATCTATTATTTCACTGCGCATGTTAAATATATAATTGGTCCTTTTTAAATCTGTATACCAAATCATAAATTTTGCATTCTCGGTGGCGGTCATTTGATTGCAACCGTACATTGAGGGCTCTGGCAGGTCACCCACATAGTCCATATTTTCTTCTTTAATAAAAAAATATGGAAAATAGCCCTTGCAGAGGCGTGTGTCGCACCCAGATAAGTTTAAAGCTGGCGGCATTTGACTGAGCTTCATTGGCAAAAAGTTTAAACTATCCAAAAAGTGGATATTTTTTAGAGTTATTGACATAATTTTTGTACCTCTAATTATTAACTCGGGAGTTAGCTTTAACACATCAACTATATATCGGAGTAAGAAATGACCGTCATATGATTTCAAGTTGTGTGCCAAAACGTATATATCTTTAAGCTTTGACCGCGCTAGGGTAAGATAGGTAAATAATTCGCGAATCGGATTGTCCTGAAAGATGTGCTCACGCACCCCGCACTGCCCACAAATGTCATGCTGTCCAAACGACAGGTCACCATCAGGTAGTTGTACGCACGCAAAGCAACGCTGCTGCACCACACATAGAATAGGAATATGTTCACGTAGTTTACACACACCGTCGTCTCCGAGAGGGGTATTTTGGGAACACTCAAGGTCGAAGAACACAAACATAAACGATTTATTATTTGTCTCATCACGCATTATACGTTTCATGTAACACTTGTGATCCGGTGGTACAAATGTCTAAAACAAAACAAAAAACACAGTAATTATTATTCAAGCTTTAATTAAAAATTTAAATTTAAAATATATATATATATATTTTTTTTAATTATTTTTTTACTTTATTATTATTTTATTTTTTAATATTATTATTTATGCTAATTATCTTGCAGAGTGTACGGTATTTTTCATAGCAAATGTGATCAGTTGTTCTTGTGGCCATGCTGTAGGTTTTTGAGCAGATCTTGCAGTATCTTACAACTTTGCACATCTCACGGTTTTGCGAGAATATCTTGACACTTTTGTGGTTTTCAAAGCATATGCTGCCGGTGAAATGGCGTTGGCAGTCGTCACATTTTATGAGGATGTCGCTAGGATCGTGATTTTGATTACACCGCTTGCACACGTGATGGCACTTATGTAAACCTTTTTTATTATATCCCTTGTGGCAAGGACGACAATAATGCGTAAAGTTAAATGCACCCGTTAAACTTAATATAGGATTGAAATGATTATTGCTATATAAAATGTCTAAATATTTTTGTTCTCCGGTCGTGGTGATCACATCGGGGCCCTCAAATATAATCCCTTCACCTTTGCGATCATCTCCATAAACCGTTATTTTAAAGTTCTTTAACCCATTTTGAAATGCTTGAATCTCTTCAATGCCAGCGCCGTCCACTTCTAAATTCACATCGTACAAAGTGCATAACTCAAGCGCCTTCTGCCTTTGCAATGCATCACGTTTACGTAAAATCGCGAATTCGCGCGGTGTGTCATTATGTCGCGCAATACATAGCACTAACGCCCGCGCTAAACATAAATTATCGACGTTATTGATGCAAACGATTGATCGCTTACACCTACAATACTCTTGATATGTTAAAAAATGTGTCTTTAGACGACCGGTGCCGGCGGGCATTGAAGTAGTTGCAACGCTAATTATTAAATTTCCACTGAGTAAAAATTCTTTATTACTTTGAATAACTCTCTCGATAGCTCTTACTATTATATCACTGGTTAAAACAGAGAATTTATTATAGCTAATTCCGATTGGCTGATCTGGCGATGAATTACTCTGTAATTCTAACCCGATACGATCAGACGGTTGAATGTGCATTTGTTGCGCAAGATATGTAAGAAATTTATCAAAAATTGATTTCAACCAAAGAGCGGGCGGGCCGTCGCTGGCAGGAGAGTATTCATCAATTGATATAATAATTTCACGCCATCGCGATTTGAATTTTCGTATTTGGCGATCTCGAATCAACGTCACAGTAAAGGAGGTGCGGGCGCCCTGGTTGCGGGGTAATAGCTACGGGGAGAGCGGCAACGGCCGAGCCTGTTACGATGGCCACGCGCGCCGGTTGACCAAGTACGGGCAAGGTTGTTACGGGGCGAGCGGGTGGGTTGTTTATTCCTGAAAATGAGGGCTATATAGGTAATGACTAGTTTTGTATGTTATAATTAAATTAAAACCAACCGATGAAGTGGCGTCGGCAGCGGCGACCATCGCGGCGGCTGCCTCTTCAGCTTGTATAGCCTCTGCACTGTCCGGCAGAACTTGAACAAACCCAATTATGTTGGCGGGATTGCGGCCGGTCCCAGCCGCTCGCGTACCACGAAACACAATGGCGAAGTTTGGCGTTGCATTGATTAAGCTCGCAACTTTTTCAGCTCCTTCTTCTCTCGAGAAGTGCTCGGGCGAAAACACTGTGAATGTGCCCAAATCACATACCACTTTTTCCCCAAATTTTGTAGCTAGCTTTTTGGCATTGTGTATTATGTACACTGAGAGAAAAGTAGTTCTATTATTAAACGAATGGCATGGTTTGAGTCGGATTTGTTTAAATTTAAATGATCTCTTTAGGTGGAAAATCTATTTGTTACAAGATAATGAATATATATATTTGGTTAGTTTCCTTTAAACTTATTATTCTTTCAAAGGTTGTTAGTTCGCATTGAAATTGATCTATTAAATATTAATGTACTGTTCGTTAAGATCATTCGTAATAAATGGAATACTAAATAGTAAAGATATAGTTTTATCAGTAAAGTATTTTAATTTTATTCCTAATATATGATTTATTTCTGACAAAGTGAGAAATTTACTTCAAATTATCTATTAAGTCTTGTTATTTTATTCCAAATGCAGGATTAATTTCTATTAAAGTAAGAATATTTGCTTCGTTAACTATTAACGATTCATATTATCATATTTAATAAATTGTATTAAATTGTACTATACTAATGTAAATATTAATATGTATAATTTGTAACATATTTTAAGACGCACATGTCTACACAAGTACGTTCACGCCACATATCGCGTCAATGTTCATTAGTTTACGCATGTTTTTGATGTGATCTTTCAAATCCGTTAGTGCAAACCTTTGTTTTAAAATGTGTAGTGAAGGTACAAAAGCATTGTTATTATGTTGGGGATTCGGTAGTTTAGTGGAAACATTTGAAGGTAAGTTAAACACTTTAACTTTTTTTAGTTAAAAATAAATATCCATGTGCTCGTAAATAATTCATTTTATTTAATTTAGAAAATGAAATTTCTATTGAGGATTTAAACAATATAGAAGATAAATATTCGACAGAATTAGTTCCCAAAATTGGGCAAAGGTTAAAACTTATAAAATGCGTAGAAAATCATTTTCTAAATAAGGTATCTATTGTTTGTTTGTACTTCCACTTACATACAATTAATATGGAAATTCAATTTTTACGCTGCGTTCGAAATTGTTTTTTACGGGAAACTGCAAATTCTGTATTATTATACAGGCCATAACAAAACGTGTACGATAGTACAAGAGAGCTATAATGTTTGTGTGTGTGTAACATGCTCGGATCAAAAGAATTTTTTTAACAAAAAGTTCTTGTATTTTCGCCCTGAATTCAAAAATATATATTTCATATACTTCGATGTGTGTATCTCCCACGGTACAAGTCCGGAGTTACATAACCTCAAAATTTGGAGCTCTACTAAATACTGACATTAGTCAATTTTTAAATATTTTAGAATTTTCTACTAAAGATATTATATAAAAAAACATTTATTTTTTATTATATCTAAGAAATCTTCAAAAAGTTATGATATTTTATATTTAGAACATTTTTACATATTGCGAACCTGACGGTCAAAAAATTATTAGTAATAATAATAATAATAATAATGTGCTGTTTCCCGCCAAGACAATTTCGATCGTAGCATTACTCATTAAAAATGGATTCCGTGATTGGCTAATATGTATTATTATGATTTTTAGTTAAATTCGGAAAATGTTGTTTTCGAATTGGAGTTACAAAATGTAACGCCTAATAGTGAAAGTGAAATTTCCAGTCCAGTTTTCTACACTCTAGCGTCAACATCATCCTCAAATAATACTTCTAATTTAGAAGCAGATTCATTAACAACGCCAATAATAAAATTTTCTATCCCATCATCATCAAATCAATTAGAAAATTTCAATTTTGATGATAATAGTTTACAAATATTAGAGGAAGCGGTAACAAAGAAAAGAAAATTTTTACCTTCCTGTAATTTTAATCTTCGACTCATATTAAATAAATCTAGTATTGGCAAGGCAATTCTAGCTATTTATGAAATCAACAAACGTTTAGACTACAAATGTCAAAGTTACCTTGTTGATATCATTGCAACTCATTTTTTAGATGGAAATTTTGAGTAAATACTCCTACTTATACTGCAAAATATATCTTTACTATGATGATAATTATTTATTTTAGTCGCTTGGTAAATGAAGACTTCTTAAATATAGCGGAATTAATTGTCCAAGAATTTCCTAACGAGATTCGAGAGGTGTATTATTGTGCCCCAGTTCGAAAAAGGGATTCTCGCGCAAAAATTGCGGGTGTAGCTAGAGGAAAACTGGTCGACAAATACAGAAATTTAGTAACTTTTCTTAGGCAATCCAAAATTCTACCAAGTCTTCGTAACTTGGCAGATAAGTCATCAGACGACGACTCAATAAGCACCGAAGAATCTTGTAAGTTAAATAATAATTATTATAAAAATTATACATATATTCATATGACACTTTATTTAATTCTATTAAAGTCTGTAAAAATTATGTAGAACGAAGCGTACGAATTATTATAGAAAATTGTATTTTCAAAATACCAAAATTGTTTTGTTAAATTCATGCTATTATTAAAAATAAATGTATCTCTCTATTAAAAAAAATTTTTTTTCATAAATAGCGAATAATCCTAATTTTACTTGGTTGCAAAATAACAATGAGCCTTGGCATGAAGTAATGAAGCACTGGGAACAATCTTATTCTCATAGATCTGTATATATGAAAAAGGATGTGACAGTTAGCGATATTTTCAAAGATTGGCCTATATTGAAAAACAGTTTAGGCTATACATTGGTATGAGTTTTTTAGAATTTAAATATAAGTTTCTGTTTATAATTTTCTTTTCTTTTTAGAATGACTGCGATTTCGAGAAAACGTGGCCTAATAAAAATAATATTCTTTTTTCCAGATGGGATAAGATATTTCTAAAATTATCAAATCTACGAAAGAAAACTCTGAATGATACAGACAGTTTACTGTTTAATTGTTATATTTCAGAAACTCTGAACTCAGGTAATATCACATGTAAAATAATTTTAAAAAATCAACGAACTTTGACCTTAAACTATGATAATACTTTTAGAATACCGCTATTACCTCACTTTGGCACTGTTACCATCCCTTATTCCGAGTAAAGCCAGACACACAGGAAAAGGAAAAAGACAGTGGAAGCCCACTCTTCAGGAAAGTCGAGAAGGAATTATTTGCCGTGTCGAGGTATTATAATTTATAATTAGCATATATTTAATAATATTCATAAATATAATTTAAGTGGTATTAATATAATAACTAATTCTGAATTAAAAAGAAAATTACAAGTAAACTTGTGTGTATGGTAAAAAGGATTCAGTTGCATTGATATTGTTTAAATGTAATTATATAAATTTATTTATAAATTGCACATTAAATTGATGGAATGTATTGTTATTTTCTTTATAATACTGAATGCACTGTTTCCCGCCAAAAACATTTGATCGCAACCATAATAATTATAAGGATGGATGGCTCGTCGGAAGTTGATTTTGTCCGAAACGTTAGTGTAAAATAAAGGTGGGTGTTCTTATAATCCGATTTTATCCATCTTCCGACGAACCATGCTTCCTTATAAATATAGTTGATGCGACTATTTCCTCTTGACTTAATAATTATGATTTAATGTTTTTGTTGAATTTCATTTTTTGACTACACTATATGTTCATAATTTTAATGTTTTTCGATATTATATTGTGCAGCTACCAGGAGATATTCCAGAAATAGTGAAAAAGAAAAAAGAAAAATTTCAAAAATTAGGACTTCCTTTACAGCCGTTTTTAATTGCGGAAATAATAGATAACACCAACGTTCAAAACATTTACGTTTCTGTTGATGATACTATTTACAAAGTGCCGTCCATTCTCAAAGGATTGGATCTTTGTTTTAAAATATTTCATGTTTTGCATTTGATATATCCTATTGAAGCAGAACACTTATGGATTTTTATTCAATTAACTGTGTATCAATTCGAAACTAAGTTCGACAATAAAATTCCATTTGTCATGGATTTAGTAAACAAAGTTCAAATTAACATTTAATTAATAAGTTAATGAATATAGAAGTATTAAAATAATATTTAGTTTTGGTTGATTTTCCAATTTGTGTTGCAATGGATAAATATCAATGTAAAATTTGTAATAAATCAATCACTAACTGTGAATATTTTATAAGACATACTAAAATATATCATAAATATGTACAAGAATTTCTTTGTGGGGTAAAATTTTGTTTTCGTAAGTTCTCTAACGTTTGTGCTTTACGAAAACACATTATAAAACGCCACACACTAAAACTAAAATAAATCTGTCTTAAGCGGCAAAGGGTTCAAGCTAGAGACTACATATCTGTAGTTCAATGCTACAAATGCTACGACTTTGGGCATATTTCAAGCAAGTGCGACAGCGAACAGATGTGTGAGTTTTGCGCGGGAAGCCACGAATATATAAACTGTAAAAATGAAAAAGCATGTTGCATAGTTTGCAAGAGAGCAAACGCGAGGACTAGGCAGCCAAACTGCGGGAGTAACTATGACTCTCTTAAGATAAGAGAAAGTGCTCCCGTGAGTGGCTGTAGTTCCCTTGAGTAATACTTGGACGGGGTACCACGCCTCTCACCAGTCTCCAATCCTATTGGGGGGATGCGGATGGGCTTCAGTACGGCAGGGTGTATGGGCCATATGAGTGAATGAGGTGAGGGAGTGACGCCCCAATAGCCGAAACATATGAGTCGGGTGAGGGGATAAAGTCCCAATACCCCGAATGAACGGAGACATGAATGGGTCCCGTATTTCTCCTGGCTGGCTGGGGTCAGATCTAAATCGAGCCAATAGGGGAGGAGACATTGAGAGGTTAGTGGTTCTGCTGGAAGAGACTCGGAAGGGGGAGCAATAGCTACTCATCCAGTAAGGTCTGGGGACCAGCTATACGTGATGCGAAACCAATAAATAGCCTATCCGTATGGAATGACCGTATGTGCGTATATTTATATACACCCTACACGAGGTTGGGCTGTTACGCTCCCTCCTGATGGGGATCGGATCCCATTAGCAGGGGGCAAGCCAAACACAGCGGATCAAGAGCAGAGCAAGCTCGATAAATAATCATAAGAGGTCCCGACAGATATTCAACTGGGGAGTTGAATGTTGGGAAGGAGTGCCTCCGCGAGACCCCCGCTGGTAACGTCCGGGTAAAATTGACTTATGTCAGCAATCCCGGCCGGCTAAACTCCTTGCTCAAGGCAATGTGACTTGTGATGGGCGCCTCTGTCTCGGTGGGTCACGACAACCGGGACATTCGTTTTTCCAAGACCGGCAATCTGGAAATGGTTTTGCTTCTCCAAAAACACCTGTACCACTTCCAGTTTCCCCATATAAAGGGCGTTTTTAAATGGACTAGTTTGACGCTTTAAGTCACATGAATAGGCCTACATCGGGCTTGGTATGCCCGATAGCTTGAGGTGGGACCGAAGGGCGACCACCTACCCTCCCATCCCAAGTTTAGCAGGCGTCTTCAACGGCGGCCTATACATTGAAGCCTGTGACCTGGGGGGCACAAATTGGGGCTCCCAACCCTGTGCTCCCTGAACAAGTTGGTCTAGATACAATTAATTCACTAAATTCAGGCAGTAGCTCACTCGCTGCTGCCACCAACTCTTCAACGGGTAATCAACCCGCGGATAGTGAGTTTGTGTGTGAGACTTGCCACCGAGTATTTGCGACCAAGATTGGGCTTGGCCTGCACGTACGCCACGAACATCCGGCTGTAGCCGATGAGGCGATTTCGCTTAAAAGGAAGAAGTACCGATGGAGTCCAGAGGAACTTCGGATGATGGCTAGGGCGGAAGCCACTGCCTTGGCCAAAGGTGAGGTTAGATACATAAACCAGCACCGCCATAGCGTTTTCGGACATAGGTCTGTCGAATCCATCAAGGGGGTCAGGCGTAAACCTGAGTACTCTGAGATGATTAGACAGGCCCTTGCTGACGCCCACCTAGGGGATCAGCATGGTCCGGAAATGCCGGAGGAAACGGCCGCAGAGCCAGCTGGTGTCGAACCATTACCACATCCTGGAGTTGTGGGAGATGTAGATCAAAGTCTTACGGATACCAAGACGTTTGCTGAGGTAAACCAGTCTCTGCTTGCAGAACTGGCGGGCCAAGGCATGGATGATCTGCACCTTCTCCGTTCAATTGCAAACGGAGCAGCAGATGGCCAGAATGTGGATGAGCTCATCAATCGATGGCTCCGCTCCAACGTGCCCGATGCAAAAGCCACAACGCCAGTCCGAGTAAAGCGTAGGGTAAACATGGAGAAGCAATTACCAAATAAGAGAGTGCTGCGGAGGAGAGCATATGCCAGAACGCAAGAACTCGCAAAGCATGACTTCAAGGCTGTGGCCAGAGAAGTCATGAGGGATAACTTAACGATGCAGGAGACCATTAATTTGGTCCCGCAGGAGCAAAAAGTGGCACACTGGAAGCCTATTTTTGAGGCTGAAGGTCTGCCACTAGAGCCTGAGCTCCGTTACCCCGCTCCGAGCGAGGGAATGCGCGGAATATGGGCCCCTATCACGCCTGACGACGTGAAGAGGTCCATTCCCAAACCGAACACCTGTTCTGGGCCCGATGGCATAAAAGTCCGGAGTTGGGCCAAGCTCAACCCGGCAGCTGTAGCTGTCCTCTTCAACAGCATTCTCGCAGGAGGTAATCTTCCTGTCTTTCTAACCAAGACACGCACGGTGCTCATCCCCAAAAAGGATGAAGCGCTGTCCCCGGCAGACTATCGTCCTTTGCCGATTAGCTCGGTGGTGACTCGTCATCTCCACCGAATCCTGGCACTTCGAATCCAGAAGTCCCCCGTGTTCGATACACGACAGAGAGCATTCCAGGCCTGTGACGGGATCGCCGAGAACATTATGATTCTCAGATCCCTGATCAGCGACTCACGGAAGCGTTGCCGGTCGCTGTTCATGGCATCCCTAGATCTGAGTCGAGCTTTCGACACAGTATCATGGTTGCGATCGTTGCGATCGGTAGGAGCACCACACCAACTGGTGTCCTATATCTCTGGAGTGTACCGCAACGGTAGCGAGGGACAGATGGATTCAGGTCTAGGATCTTGGACAGCGTATCGTGCGGGTCGAGGGGTGAAGCAGGGAGATCCCATGTCCCCCTTACTCTTCAACTTGGTCCTCGACCAAGCGCTGAGTAAGATCTCCAACGATATCGGCTACGATTTGGTCGGGGCCAGAGTAAACGCGTTGGCTTACGCTGACGACGTGATTCTCTGTGCCTCGACGGTTAATGGGTTGAAGGGGAACCTGGAGAAATTCACTAGTGAACTATCCAGGTTCGGGCTCGAAGTCAACACGACTAAGAGCTGTGCCGTAGCAATGGCGGCGTCTGGTAGAGACAAGAAGGTAAAGCTAGTCACGGAGAATTTATTCTCCGTCAATGGCAGACCCCTACCGTCTCGAACGACGTCGGACATATGGAAGTACCTTGGTATCCAGTTCGAGGGTACGGTAACCAGGCCAGGGAAGGGCAGCTTGAGCGAAGAACTCGACTATGTATCGAGGGCTCCTCTGAAGCCACAACAACGGCTTCGGATCCTGAGGTCTTACCTCCTCCCCAAGCACTACCATGCTTGGGTGTTGGGGCGTATTACCTCTCGATCTCTAAGAGCTCTGGACGTGTCAGTCAGAGAAGCTGTCCGGAAATGGTTACGGTTGCCGAAAGATGTACCGACTGCTTACTTCCACGCGAGGCTGAGAGATGGAGGCCTCGGCCTCCCGCTCCTCAGCAAATCCATCCCAGTAATGCGTCTTTGTCGGTTCAACCGACTGGGAGAGTCGAGCTCACCCGCGGCATCAGCCGCCCTCACCACTGATTTGGCCCAAAGCCAGATGAAGTGGTGTCGGCAGATGGCTGTGTTCGAGGGGAAGGTTCTGCGATCTCAGAAGGACTTGGCCGACGCCCTGCGGGACTCGCTACATGGGTCCGCTGACGGTTTTGCCCTCCGCGAAACAGACAACTCCCCAGCAAGTAGTTGGTGGGTTGAATGTGGAGCGGGAGGTGTTCCGGCAAGGGACTATGTGCAGTACCACAGGGTCAGGATCAACTGCCTACCATAACGGTCACGTGTCACGCGTGGGTCTCAGAGAGTGCTGGCACAGAGTGGAGAAGCTGGGCCTGTCCCAGCTTCAGAGAAGCTCTGTCGCGCTGGATGTGGGGTGCTTGAAACCACGGCCCACATCGTACAGTGCTGTTTGAGAACCCATTCTGGACGACTCCAGCGACACGACAACGTGGCCCGGGTAGTTGCAGAAGCACTGGGGAAGCAGGGATGGAGGACCGTGGAAGAACCTGCCCTAAAAACAACTTTGGGTATGCGCAAGCCTGACATCGTCGCTCATCGCGACACAGAAGTCGTTGTGATTGATGCTCAGGTGGTAAGCAGTGCGGGTGCGCCTCTTGAGGTTGCCCATCGGGCTAAGGTACAGAAGTATGCGTCCATTGTCGGCATTCTTCCTCTCATTGCAACAATGTACGGGGTAAGTGAATCGAACGTCAAATTTACAACGGTGACGCTATCATGGCAGGGGATCTGGAGTGGTACGTCGTACGGGGACCTTATTGATTAAGGGCTCCCAATCGGCCTCCTCCGAAGAATCCCTACCATGGTGCTGCAGGGTTCACACACAAACTTTACTAAGTTCAACCAGCTGACGACTGCGGGATGCGGGAATAGTCCCGCGGGCAATAGGCTGGGGAAAACAGTGCCATAAGGCTGATCCTTTCCATTCATTTTTCACTTTTTAATTCTTCAACTATCACCTTTAATCTTTAAATTCTTTCCCTGCCGTCGAGGGCCTATAAATCGGCGCAATTTGGATATCCTGGCTTTTTCTTCTTATATTTTTCGGGAACGCTACTTGAGCAATCCTAAGTTAAGTTTTGTTGTTATGTTTGTTTTAAAATACCTTTCATGGTTCATTGTAATAATTTTTGTGTATCAATTCTCCCTCCCTAGTTAATTCCAGCAATAGGTTGCACTGTACGGGCGCGCACACCCTGCATGTAACAAAACACCCGGTTATCCTTAGTTCATAAGACCCCTACCCGCTCGTCTCGCTACCCATTCATCGCGTCGTTAAAATCCATATCTAAAATAGAAACGAGCCACGATTCGAAATGGACAAAATGCCCCACGTCGGAGAGGGTACGGATGGCAATAATAAAAAGCATTGATTACCATGGGGAATAAAGAAAAAAGGCAAGAAAGCGCGGAGGACAATAGAGAAGCGAGAAAGGAACAAGCACGAGAAGGGCCTGGGGAAGGAAAGACAAAGTGGATAGGAGGGGAACGGGTTAAATGCTACCAAATAAACTTAAACTTGTCAAAGAGTGCAAATTACTAATTAATGGAATAAAACCAGGTGGATTTGGCCTTTATCCAAGAACCAAATGTGAAAGGGAACAAGATAATAGGTCTGGGAAACAAGTACAAGGTACTGTATAGCCAAAGAGCTCAGCCGAAAACGGCCATATGTATAAATAGCCAAAGTATAGATGCGTGCTATATGGAGCATCTATCAAACGAACATATCACGACTGCAGAGATCAGCATGAAAACAACCCGATTCTACGCAATTTCAGCGTACATTCCATGCGCGAACAACAAAAAGATAAACTTCCACGAAGTCATGGATAAATTGGAGAAAGTCATCTGGCAAATAATCGATAAAGGGCAAGTTATCCTGTGTGCTGATACCAACAGCAAATCGGCAAACTGGGGTAGCGAGGAAGAAGACGAAGGAGAACATACATGGACATGCTTGAAAGGCTAGGACTGATAGTACTTAACGAGGGAGGAACACCGACGTTTGATGGTCCAGCAGGAAGAAGCTTTATCGACGTAACAGCGGTAACATATAGGATATATGGGAAGATAAATGATTGGAATATCGCGGAAGACAGAACAACATCGGATCACAGGCTAATACAGTTCACAATGGAGACCAGAGGGGGAGAAGGGGAGGAGAAAATAAGAGGTTTCTGCAGTAAAAAGGCTAACTGGGAAGAATTTGGCAGGAGCCTACAGAGGAGCGAAGGTAAGCTAAGAGAGATGATGGAGGAAGTGGAAACCAGGCAACAGACAAATGAGCTAGCTGCGGAACTCAACAAAGCAGTCGAAAGAGCATGCAAAGAATCCATGCCGAAAAGGAAGGAATTCAGAGGAACAGTACCCTGGTGGACACCGCAGTTGACTGAACTGAGGGCAGTTGTTAAAAACAAGAGGAAAAATTTTCAAAAGGCAATGGGGAGGGACAGGGAGGAACTGAGAGCAGAGTACATAGGGAAGTTCAACCAGTATAAAACAAAACTGAAAACGACGCGACTGGAAAAATGGAAAGAATTTTGTAGCGAGAGTACCAGAGAGGACCCATGGGGAGCTGCATATAAAATAATTCGCAACAAAAAACCGAAAGGAAGGGTGGCGGCGGTTAAAAAGAGCGACGGTACATATACGAATAGTCTAAGAGAGACTATGGAAGAGTTATTGGGAAACTTCTTCCCAGGGGACGCGGAAGAGGATAACAGCGGGGAACAGATGAATGAGAGGGAAAGAGCCAGACGAGCAAAGGGGGAAGGCAAGGACAGGGAAATCACGTTAGAGGAAATAGAGAGGGCAATAAAAACGATGAACCCTAAAAAAGCGCCGGGGCAAGATAACATTACGGCAGATGTAGCCCTCAAGGCATTTGAGAATATACCGGAAGTATTCAGAGATGTTTATAACAAATGCCTGGAAAAAGAAGTGTTTCCAGCATGCTGGAAAGTGGCGAGGGTGGTACCGATCCTGAAGCAGGGGAAAAACGATCCAACAATTGTAAAAAATTACCGACCGATAAGCCTAATTCCAGTCTTGGGAAAAATACTGGACAATATACTGATAGGGAGAGTGGAACATTGGATTGAGAGCAGAGGAGGTCTCAATAAAAACCAATTTGGATTTACGAGGGACGTGGAAGGAGCATTTGATAATGCATGGTGGCCTGCGATTATCAACGAACTGGAGGAAAGGAAGTGCCCGGGTAACGGGATGGGTCTGGTGAAGGATTATCTAAACCAGAGGGAGGAAATAAGAATGGAAGTTAATAGAGGATGCCCGCAGGGGTCGAGGTCTGGTCCAGGTTTCTGGAGGATAATGTACGATACAATTTTCAAGGAGGAACTCCCAGAAGGATGTGAAATAGTTGCGTTCGCGGATGATACCCTTGTTTTAGTAAAGTCAGGGCAATATAAGGGGCTGAAAGGAAAGGCAAACGAAGTGTTGGAAATACTGAATAGATGGGCCGTGAAGAAGAAGTTGAAATTTAATGCGACAAAAACTGAAGCGCTTTTCTTCGGGAAAAAACCGGGACAGGACAGGCCGACTATCAAGATGACTGGGGAAACAGTAAGGTGTACTGAAAGTATCAAGTACTTAGGAGTTATCATAGACGAAAAGTTAAGGTGGAAGGAGCACGTGGTAAAAACGGCAGCGAATCCGAGAGATGTGACACACAGGATGAAAGCGGCGTGCAGGCTATCGTGCGGATTGGGTAGAGATGCGATGAGACAAATTTATGAGGGTGCTATACAACCAGCAATGACATATGCAGCGGCGATATGGGGAGAGGAGAAGCCGAAGAAACGAATGGCGAAATTGTTAGCAACGCAGAGGATAGCGATGATAGGGGCTGCAACAGCATACAGAACCATATCAACCGATGCAGCAGTAATAATTGCAAACGTGCCGCCAATAGATTTAGTGGTAAATGAGATATACGATAGAAGGAAGATAGAGAAAGAAGATGGGGAAATAGAGAAATTGTTAGGGATAGAGGGAGCAACATGGGAGAGAAGGCAAAATACTCAAGGGAGAATTCATCCAGCGGACTTGGCCATGTTTAAATATAACAACAATGAAAATCTGGCAAGGATAAAAATATACACAGATGGATCAAGGAAAGAAAACGGGGCAGGAGCAGCAATAGCGGTGTATAATGGAGAGGAAGAGATTGGAAGCAGGAAATTGAGATTAGGAAGAGCCAGCACAGCATTCCAGTGTGAAATGGTAGCCATAAGAGAGGCGTTAAAATACATCAGGGAGAATGAAGCAGCAATAAAATAATGCTCCATAATCACAGACAGCAAGGCAGTCCTTGGGAGCCGGACAAATATGAGGAAGGCCACGGAGCTCAGCATGGAGAAATGGGAAGAGATGGTAGAGGCAAGGAAGAAAGTCGCGATCAAATGGCACTGGGAAAAGGCACGCACGACGGAGCGAAGTAAGCGAGCAGATGCTCTGGCTAAGGAAGCGGCAACAGAAGGAGCAGAGCAGGAAGGGATTTTTAATAAGATCAAGGAACTTGATAAAGAAGGTGACAAAGCCCCAGCTAAAGAGGAAGTGGGAGAATAGGTGAACAGAATCCAAAACTGGAAGATATACTGCAAACTTCATTCCGACGGTGGAAATTAGGGAGAAGATAGGGGTAAAGATGAACTACAAACTGGTGCAATTACTAACAGGGCACGGGAATTTTAATAAATATCTTGTGAAGATAGGCAAGAGAGAAGACTCGACATGCGAGTGCGGAGAAGGGGAGGACGACGCAAGACATACCCTAATGGAGTGTGCAATAGAGGAAGCACCAAGAAGAGAGGCAACAACGATATTGGCGGCAGCAGGCATTAGATGGCCTAGAAACATGGAGGAGGTTAAACAACTAGCCAACAGGAATGAATGGTGGCAGGCAATAAAAGAAATGGCGATGGCAAGAAGCAAACTGAAGATTACCAGAGAAGGGTGAAAAACAGAGGAAGGGCGACAAGCGTAAGAAGATAACCCAGTCACACTGACACTCTACATGTAAACATCCCAAGCCATACACCACAACACCAACATTCATAACACCAAACAAAAACATAAAACACCTGCACAAAAACACAAATAATTATAAGAATAGTATAGGAAATAACTGTAATTTTAGGAAGGTAGCAATAATATTAAAATAAGTATGTAAGGAAAATATATAATGGACGTAGAATAAGTAGGCTAAGTTGAAATGTATATAAACAGAATGAATGTCAAAGTGTAATACCTTTGAGTGAGACACTAAATAATAAATAAAACTGTTTAAGTATAAGCCTGCTATAACGTACACGGCACCGATATGGGCAGAAGGGTGCAACGTGAGACAAACTAATAGGCTTCAGTCAGCACAAAGACCGGCACTTATAGAAGCAGCAGCTGTATATAAAACAGTATCAACACAAGCAGCACAAATTATAGCTAACATACTGCCAATTGATTTAGTTATCCAGGAACAAGCTACATTAAGAAAGATTGTTGAGGGAGAAGATTCCATTGAAATCAGCCAGCTCACGGGAAGAATAGGAGCGCGGATAGAGAAAGAAGCAAGCGACGAAAGAGTGCACAGCATACATCCGGCAGAAATGGGAATTGGGGAATACGAAAATGGAATGGAGAGGGGATATGGATGTCAGATCTATACGGACGGATCCAAATCTGGCGCAAGGGTCGGAGCTGCCTACGTAGCATACGCAGCAGGGAGGGAGATAGGCAGCCAGAAGATGAAATTGGGAAGTGATTGTAGTGTTTTCCAAGCAGAAATTATTGCTATTAGGGAAGCACTGCTGCACTGAGCTAATAATGAACACATTCCAGTTAGCAAACGAAGCCAGGAAAAGGGTTAAAATTCGATGGCACTGGGTAAGGACCCACACGGGGATAGAAGGAAACGAAAGAGCCGACCAGCTAGCTAAGGAGGCGGCGGAAGAGGAAAGCGATGGAGAAAACATATACGACAGGATACCAATGGTAAGCATAAAGAAAGCCCTCAAGGAAAAAACCAATGAGAAGTGGGAAACTATATGGAGAGAGGCAAAAAAAGGAAGAATAACGAAAGCATTCATCCCCACAGTTAAAATAAGAGCAAAAATGCAAGCGATAGACTATGAGACAGTGCAATTAATTACGGGCCACGGCAACTTCAATTCGTATTTGAACGGGATTGGAAGGAGAGAGGATAGCGAGTGTGACTGTGGCGAAGGCACGGATGACACCGAACACGTGATATTCCGATGCCCTCAATGGGACGAGGCAAGAGATATTGCTACGAGACAGTTGTTCCGCAAGGGAGAAAGATGGCCGAGGAATATGCAGGAGGTCACACAACTTGCTGAAAAGAACGAATGGTGGGAAGTGCTAAGAAAGTTCGCAATGAAGTGCGGGAAATTTAAAATAGAGAGGCAAAATGAGAACTAGGATGTTGGATCCAATAAACAAGTGAATTAAAACAAGGCGAAAGTAAGAACAAAGTGAAATTTGAAGCAAAGTGAAAGTTAAGACAAGGTGAAAGGTAGAACAAATAGTGAAAGTTTGAGTGAAAGTGAAAATCAAGTGAGAGCTGACCTCAGTGATAAACAGAAGTGAGAACTCCCCCCCCCCTTTACACGGACAAGGACGCTCAGCCACCTCCCCAAAGGACTACCTAAAACAAAGAAGCAAATAATGGGCTAACAAGTGGGATAAAAGTGCAATAAGGGACAAACTAGCAATTAAGTAAAGCAATAAACATTAGATATATAAAGAATGAGATATAAAATAGAAACTATACACGATATGTTACGGAAATAAGTATATAAGAACGAAATAAAAACACCTATCCTAAATAGAGAATAGCAAAATTAAGTAAGTTAAGATGTCAAATATAAAACATGTACGAAAAAAGTGTAATACCGCTGAGTCGCACACATAATTAAATAAATACTGTCTTAAGTATCAAGCGCAAACTTTTCAGAAAGTCCGTACCCTGGTGGACTCCCGAACTTACCAATCTCAGAACAGAGGTACGCCGACTCAGGTGCAGGGCACAGCGGGCTTCAAGCGAGGAGGACAGGACAGCGAATCAAGTAAATTACAGAACTCACTTTAATGCATACAAAACGGAACTACTTAAGACAAGAACCGAGAAATGGAGAGCATTCTGTGCGGAAAGCTCGGGCACTGACCCCTGGGGAACCGCGTACAAAGCTATTAGGAAAAGAAGACCTAGACCCAGCCTATTATGTATACGCAATGAAGACGGCACTTACTCCAGTACGGTGGAAGACACGACGGAGACCCTTCTCCAGGTGTTCTTCCCTTCTGACAACCCGCTGGATGACCTGGGGAATCACGCAAATATACGAAACGAAGCCAGGGAAGCAAGAGGTACAGACAGCGACAGGAAAAATCACGACAAAAGAAGTCAGACGAGCAGTCTTTCGCACAAACCCAAAAAAGGCCCCAGGACACGACGGAGTAACGGCGGACGCCGTTCAGAGGGCATTCGAAGCACTCCCGGACCTAATGACCTGCATGTTTAACCGCTGCCTGGAACATGGGATCTTCCCAAAAGAATGGAAGCAGGCGACAGTTAAATTGATCCTCAAGCCAGGGAAGGACGACCCTACGGACTGCAAAAGCTACAGACCTATATGCGTGCTGCCTATGCTGGGGAAAGCTCTTGACGGTATATTAATCAACAGAATAAATCACTGGCTAGACGAAACGGGAGGGCTAAATGACAGGCAATATGGATTCACCAGGAGGCGGTCCACGGTGGATGCAATCGCATGGATTATAGAAGTGATCAAGGCGGAAGGGAAGTATTGCACACTGGTATCACTGGACGTAGCTGGAGCTTTCGATCACGCTATTTATTATTATTAATATAAGTAATTAATTAGCTTGTAAATAAAACAGGGATAACTTAGGCAAATATCAATAAAGTTTACACAAACCCCTTCCCCATCCCCAGATCCGTGGACGGGCAAGCTAGAGAATAAGAATAAATAAATACATTAAAAGTCCCAAACTATCCTCAGCTTTCAAAGGTAAAGATTTGATTTGTTGAACGCACCGGCAACAATTAAACTAAGACTAATATGTAAAACTATAGGGACAGCTAAGTTAAAAATAAATAAACACGTATGTAAATCTTCCACAACACAAAATAAATAGAATAGGACAGAACGACAATTAGGCAACATAAATTGTAAAGACAAGATCAGTTGCAAGTCAGACAAAGCACCACATTCAAATCACTGTCATAAAAGAATGTCTAGAAGCCGCTATAATAATAATGTCTAGATTTAAGCCAAGATTGTATAAAACCTGTGTAATACCCCTGAGTTAAACACATAATTAAATATATATGTCCAGTTACCAGGTGATAAAGCCAGATAGTCAGTGTAGGACAGAGAGTGTCAGTGCGGGAGTGACGGTCAGCCGGCGGCCGAGTGAGACGGATAGTCGCTGTGGGAGAGAGAAAGATAACAGGAGAGTGTGGGAGATTGTGCGAAAACAACATGTCGGACACTGACAGGAGATATAGGGATATGTTCCATTGAACTCCGACTCAATTACGATAGAGTCGAGAAAGAAGGCAAGGAAATCAGTAGAGGAACTCCTGTTGTGTATAAGTGAACTAAAAGGTATAGTGAAAACGTACAGAAGTGAACTACGACGCAAGGAAAAAGACAATGATGATCTTAAAATTAAAGTGGGTGAACTTGAGTATAGACTTTAAAACAATTGTGCGAGTGCAAATAAGAGTGTGGGAGTGAATGGGACGGTAAAGACTAGCAAATTTACATACGCGGCTGCGACAGCGAACAAGACGTTCGCGATATCAATATAATCGGGAGACACGAATGCGACTAGCGAATCCACAAAAAAAAAGATACGCAAAATAATTGACCCGAAAGAGTCAGGCATTGAGATTGAGGGAGTGCGGAAAACTAAAAACGGAGGGATAATCGTGAAATGCGCGAAGGGAGGGGGGGGGGATGTCTGCTTCATACAGGAACCGCATGTGCGGGCAGGAAAGGTCATAGGCTTGGGAACACATACTACGGTAACCCGAGGAAACGCCATATGTACGACGGGCAAGCGATTTAAAGCAATGCTGCTGACGAACCTCTCTACGGACTTGATTACGGTAGCCGAAATCTCGACAACAGCAGGCAGGTTCTACGGGATATCAGCTTACTTCCCGCCAGTAGCAAACACACAAGTGGACTTCCAGAGCGAAGTCAATGAACTGGTCGCCGCAGTAAATCATCTCAGAAAACATGGGGACATTATACTGAGTGCTGATTCGAACAGCAAGTCGCCAGCCTGGGGCAGCGCCCACGAGGACGCTAGGGGCGAGATATTTCTTGATGTCTTAGAAGCAATGGGATTCACACTGGTGAATCAAGGTGACAAGCCGACATTTGATGGCCCAAGAGGACAGAGCTTTATCGATACCACGGCTGTATCACAGAATCTCCTTGCAAGGCTACAAGACTGGCACATACCGGATGAACTGAGCCTATCGGACCATCGATACATAGAGTTCACTCTTCTCCCTGCGCAAAACGTATCTCCGACGAACGGATTTTGCAACCAGAGGGCAGATTGGAGGAAATTTGAGAGAGCCTACTCGAACCAGATAGTCGCTGTACAACGTTTGGCGGAGAACACCAGGTCTACACAAGACGTTGAGGAACTTGCGCAGACTGTTAACTAGGCCTTGGTCGCAGCGTGCGCCGCCTCTATGCCGCAGCGGAAAAAAATCGCCAAATCAGTCCCGTGGTGGACCCAGGAACTTACGGTAATGAGAAGTAGAACGCGAAAACTATCACTAAAAACTAAATATCAGCGCGAGACCAATGACGAGGCGAGGGCACTGAAGGAGATCACATATAGGGAGAGCTCTAATGTATATAAAGCAGCGTTGCTACGGGTCAGGATTGAAAAATGGCAGGAGTTCTGTACCAACATCACGGAAGTAGATCCGTGGGGACCAGCCTATCGAGCCATAAGGCGAAGCATACCGGCACCTAGATTGAGCTGTGTCAAAAAAGGTAACGGCGAGTACACAAACACGATTGAGGAAACGGCAGAGGTCATGCTAGCCAAATTCTTTCCCCAAGATAATGTTGCGGATGACAGACACCAACACACGAGAATAAGAGCGGCGGCCGCTGCTGCCACTGGAGGGACCGATGACAGGGACATCACAGCGAGCAAAATCGACAAGGCGATCAGACGCATGAGCCCCAAGAAAGCACTTGGGGAAGCATGAACAAAGAAAATGCATTAAAAAAACCGAAACAGGACCTGAGAGCAAAGATTTTAAAAATTAAAGAAAAACAAGATGAGAAAAAAAAATGAACTACTAAAATCGGTATATAATATATACAGCCTTGGCATAAAGTATTAGACCCCCTACAAAATTTTCCATATATGAGATATTATAGTATTACTTCGAAAAGTCCTATTATTTATTGGTTCTTAGAATTAATATAACCATGTAAAAACCCTTTTTATGTTCCCAGAACTGAGGTATGTGTAGTGGGGGTATAGAATATAAAATCTCGCTAATTCCTCTTCATGACAACATTTACATATGACCTGTGTTTGAACAGATAACTTTGTGGTGGTGAACCTTTTCTATTTTTTTAATTATTATAATCTAGTGTACTAGTTAATAATGCCAAAAAAACGTGAATTAAGTGAAGTGGAAAGAGGCCAAATTGTGATTTTGAAGAATCAAGGAGTTTCAATACATGGAATAGCCAATAAATTAAATTTTTCTCGATGTGCTGTACGAAATACTCTATATAAATTCGAAGAAGCTGGAAGCTTCAAAAGCAAACCAGGAAGCGGTAGAAAAAAAATTACAACCGTAAGACAAGACCGAGTTTTGGAAAGGATGTCTCTTCAAAACCGCAGGCTGACATCTAAGGATATATCTAGTCATAATTTTAAAATTGCACCTAGAACAGTGAGACAACGCCTTGCGGATGTAGGACTTAAGGGTTGCAAAGCAAGACATAAGCCTTATTTAACACCAGCACATAGAAAACAACGGTTACTGTGGGCTAGAAAATACAAAAATTGGACAAGTGAAGACTGGGCCAAAGTGATGTGGACAGATGAATCAAACATAGAGGTAAATTACATGTCCAAATATTTTTAGTTCGATAAACCCGGTGGTTATTATAATATGTATGTCTATTAATATGATAGCTTTTTGGAAATCCTGGTGCTCAGTTTGTGCGTCGCCGACCTGGAGAAGCTTACAATCCAGAATGCATAATACCCACCGTTAAATTCGGAGGAGGTAGTATAATGGTTTAGGGCAGTATGGCAGCAATTGGTGTTTGTGAAATATTTATTTGCTCCGGAAGAATTAACAGCGAACGCTATATTGAAGTGCTCGAAGAAACATTAGAAGCTTCATATTTAAAACTATTCGATGAAATTAGCAGAGAAAGGTGATAAACTATCATTTCTAGAATTCGTAGAAATAAATAAAGCCATAACCCGAAAAGAACCCATACTCAATGAACAGTTAGACATTTATTTTTCTGAAATTGTTCCATATTTGAACCAAATTTTACCTTAGTAAGTGTATTTATAAGATCGACAACTTACCTGCCATAATTTCCCTTTACTTTAATCCTTCTCCGACAAAGTTTTGTTTTTACCCACCTTCTGGAAATTCCTCATATACCGCTTAATCCCTTAACCTTGTGAACGAATTTGTGTATTCACTGTATTTTAGTATGTAAGGTTATACTGTAAATCTTGTTAATTTTAGTATATAAGCTTGTTTCATGTATTCTCATGTCAGACCTGAAGATGGTTTAACAACCGAAACTAGTCGTCTCAATAAATTATTTTTGTGAAACTTACACCGAGTGTTTTTATTTTAATTTTTTTTTAGCTTAAATTATTATTTTCAACAAGATAATGCTCCGTCATAAATCCAAACGAGTGCTGGAATGGTTTAAAAATAATAGAATTAAAGTTTTGGACTGGCCGCCTCTGTTCACCTGATTTGTCGCCGATTGAGCATTTATGGGGAATTCTAATAAAAAGAGTAGCTCGTTATAAGTGTTCCTCGAAAGAAATATTAATAGATAGGATATATTAATGAGTGGAATAAAATATCAGAAGAAGAATGCCGAAAATTAGTGGAAAGTATGCCCCGTAGAATAAGAAGTGTTATTCAAGCAAAAGGTGGTTGTATAAAATATTGATCAATACTTGTATAAATAAATTCTATAAATTAATAACAATAACCTGCATTTATTCCTTGAACCTTATCCTATAACTTTATATATATATATATATATATATATATATATATATATATATATATATATATATATATATATATATATATATATATAAATTTAAGTTAATATTTTGTGTTGGGTTATAAAAAAAAAATATAGCAATATTATGCCGATCAGGCGCACCTGGCATATCTAAATAGTGTAAGTATTAAAAACAATATGTTTATATTTACATAATTTAATTTTAATAATAAACATTTCTATAACAATCACATTTCTGCGCGCCAAAAAAAATAGTTACATATATTTTATTTTGTGTATAGTTTCAAGAATTATTGCAAAAATAATTTAAATAAAATACATTTAAATCCTTTGCATTGTCATTATTATTATTGTTGTTATCATTGTTCCAATTAACTTTTTACTTTCTTTTACAGAGTAATAAGTAAGTATAGGGATCACCAAAAAAATCGAACTCGAGATTTCAACGGATATACACGTTTTGAGCTTCCCTTGATCGAATGTGACTATTTTCGGAGTGACGTCTCTGTGTGTGTGTGTGTCTGTGTGTACGTATGTGAACGCTCTAGAGCCGAAACTGTCCAACGTAAAATTATGAGACTTCAAACTTAAAACTTGTATATGGTCTAGTTGTGCACCTCCTATTTTTGAAAAGAATATTCAAACCGGTAGTGCATGTTTACTCTATGCATTTTTTGTTCTATCTCCAATATCACTAGAACGGCTGCACTTACGGCAAAAATAGTTATGTTCATAATGAAAGATATTAATATTTCGCACAACTTTTGTTTTAAAAGTTTCTTCATAAATTGTACCAGTTATGAGATAACTGCTACGAAAAAACTCAAATATCTTATTTACGTTGCCATGGTTATACCTATACTTGTGACAAATTTTGTTATTTTTAAATCGAATCAACCATGAGTTAAATCATTCGTTTCTTGTTTATTGAAAACAAACAAGCATTACATTGACAGTTATCTGTATGAATTAATATTTAAAATATTGATTTCTTATTAGAATAAATTGTATCAGGTAAATTATTATAGAATCAATTTATATTATATATTTGCTAACATAATTAAATAACAATTTCAGAGTTTTCTGTGGAGTTTGACAGTTTAAGAGTGAATACGATAAGTACTTCAAATTCAGATCAATTATAAATTGGTTTGTTTGGGATATATATGTATATTAATATCTATCTATTGAAAACTACGTAAAAGAAAGTTGAGTGCAGGCCACTCCAGATATTTTTAAATACATACACTGCCGGTCAAAAAAACTTGATCGAAGAATTCATTTTTGGATATTTTAGTCTAACTTTATTTGAATAAATATTATTTCCGGCATATTTATTGCGAGTCATTGTGTTAAAAAATAGCACTTTAAATATTGTACGCGTGATGATCGGGTAGGTTCGACCACATTCGTCACGAATTGGGAAGACACTGATGAGCGCACCCGATTACGTGCTATCGGCTTGTTTACGTTTAAACATCGACCAACAAATCAAACAGATCTCTGGAATGGTCTACAATAAGCATGGAACAATATCAAACCTGCGTCACTGCAAAAACTCATCGAAAGAATGCCTAGGTTGTGTACAGCTGTCATCAAATCGAAGGATCGTCAATTTGATGACCGATGGTGTTTAAAAAAATGGTGCCCGAAAGCTCTTTGTACAATTAATAAATGGATATACCCAAAGTTGTCATTTCCTTCCGTGGCCATAGTTCAAGTATGAAGATTGGCAGTCGGAGCTGCGATTGTCACTTTGAAGTTGGTTTTCGTGTGAGGTCAGATTTATTTACGTTTTATATTTTGAATAAGAGAATAAGCCTAAGCAAAACGTTCCCTATTAGTCCTATACGCGTATACGTATACGCTAACAGTACACAATGAACACAAGTCTGTAGTTGAAACAATTCGTGTTTAGAAAAAAAAAAGCATAAATGAGCATTTAATAATAGTACTAATAATAGTAGTAATAATGTGTATAATATATATAATGTGTATAATATATATTTAATAATTGATAAATAAATACGTAACTATTGAAATAAAGCCATCTTCCGCTTAATTATTTCTATTAGTACCATCCGCTGCCACAGTACCAACAATTATTAATAATAAAACAAATATTATCTTGAAGAGTTAATCCACACATATTTAGACCCGTGATTGATTGGCAAAAATATTTCAAATTATTAATATTTAAATTTTTGTTAATTAGTTATCTGTCAAACGATACAAACTGAAGGAAACACATGTACATAATTATTAAATTACATGAAAATTTGCCACCCGTCAAAACTGACCTATGTTCTGTATACCATATGGGCACCTGGTATCCACGGGGGACCATAATATTAAAATGATAAATTATTTATAACATAAAGATAAGCACTTATTTTAGCAACTACCAATAACTGAAATGTGCAGTGCTAATTACTGTAACAATTATGCAAATAGCTGAAACTTTTGACAAAACTTGATATATGTTAAATATTCATATTTTTAACAATAATAACCATATCTATTCTTTCATATTTCAAAAGGTAATATTTTTAGCTTTCAGAATTCTATACAAGAATTTTAAATAATATAACAAGAACAAAATATCCTTAACCCTGGAATACTAACACTACGTCATATCGAAGTGTACTTTGAGAAAAGAGTGCAAGTGCCCCGACTGACTCCTGGAGTGGGGGGCCACTCCAGGAGTGCTATCTCCAGTCGGTGATCATCACTGGGAGTATCAGCATTCTGGGTTTCCTCTAAGATGGTAAGTTCAGCTGATTATTAGAACCTACCACGCTTATTTGACGTGTTGTTAGTAATGCGAAAATTTTAATACGTCATTGACTGTCATATTATTGCTATAATACTGGCATCTACTCAACATGTCAATTGTGCAATGACAGTTTTGTAATTATATTAATATAATTTTGTTTTGACATTTACTTTTCTTTTCATTTTTATATTTCCAGCCTTACTAAGTATCAATTTTAATATAATGACGTTATATTTCTGTAAAAAAAAAGTTACTATTGCCTTCTAACGTTAAATGGCAATTTTAATATATATATAATATTTTCAACGAAAAAACTGTTTCTTCTAATTAATAGAGGGTAAATATTTCTCTTGTACCTACCTGCTGTAAGTAAAACTAGGTATAAGTACATTAAATTTTATTATTATGTAGCTACTTTAAATAATTATAAGTGTTTCTGAAGTATTAAATAGTTTTTTTTTTAATCAAGCCTTAATAATCAGCCTAAGATCAACACGTCAAGATGACGTACTACTAACCACTAGTGTTACTATTCTAGGGTTAAGGGGCCAATAATTATTCCGCTTACCCTATATGTCACTTTCTTCACAGCAAAAGTTTGCCGCATGCCTAATCTTACAAGTATTGCAAATATAATTTGATTTTAAAATTAAACATTTTACTAAAGAATATATTGGAGTAAGGTTGTTTGTTTTCATCGACAAATAAACTTGTAATCGAAGGAAAAAAAAAACAGATTTATCCATTACTTGTTTAGTAGGCTATTATTGGTTTAGATTGTGCCGTTTCTCGCAAAAAAAAAATGGCACTGGTCCCCAGGTTTACTTAAGCCACATATTGAAAGATGATCAAGGAAAGATCATCTGTCCGGTTCTGAGAAAATACTTATGTCCTACCTGTCGTGCATCAGGTGACGGGGCACACACAATTACCTATTGCCCAGAATATAGGACGATATATGGTAAATAAAAAACAAATTTTGATTTTAAATATATATATATATATATATATATATATATATATATATATATATATTTGAATATTCCATCGACAAATAAACTTGTAATCGAAGGAAAAAAAAAACAGATTTATCCATTACTTGTTTAGTAGGCTATTATTGTGACGGGGCACACACAATTACCTATTGCCCAGAATATAGGACGATATATGGTAAATAAAAAACAAATTTTGATTTTAAATATATATATATATATATATATATATATATATATATATATATATATATATATATATATATATATATATATGAATATTCCATCGACAAATAAACTTGTAATCGAAGGAAAAAAAAAACAGATTTATCCATTACTTGTTTAGTAGGCTATTATTGGTTTAGATTGTGCCGTTTCTCGCAAAAAAAAATGGCACTGGTCCCCAGGTTTACTTAAGCCACATATTGAAAGATGATCAAGGAAAGATCATCTGTCCGGTTCTGAGAAAATACTTATGTCCTACCTGTCGTGCATCAGGTGACGGGGCACACACAATTACCTATTGCCCAGAATATAGGACGATATATGGTAAATAAAAAACAAATTTTGATTTTAAATATATATATATATATATATATATATATATATATATATATATATATATATATATATATATTTGAATATTCCATCGACAAATAAACTTGTAATCGAAGGAAAAAAAAAACAGATTTATCCATTACTTGTTTAGTAGGCTATTATTGTGACGGGGCACACACAATTACCTATTGCCCAGAATATAGGACGATATATGGTAAATAAAAAACAAATTTTGATTTTAAATATATATATATATATATATATATATATATATATATATATATATATATATATTTGAATATTCCATCGACAAATAAACTTGTAATCGAAGGAAAAAAAAAACAGATTTATCCATTACTTGTTTAGTAGGCTATTATTGGTTTAGATTGTGCCGTTTCTCGCAAAAAAAAATGGCACTGGTCCCCAGGTTTACTTAAGCCACATATTGAAAGATGATCAAGGAAAGATCATCTGTCCGGTTCTGAGAAAATACTTATGTCCTACCTGTCGTGCATCAGGTGACGGGGCACACACAATTACCTATTGCCCAGAATATAGGACGATATATGGTAAATAAAAAACAAATTTTGATTTTAAATATATATATATATATATATATATATATATATATATATATATATATATATATATATATATATATATTTGAATATTCCATCGACAAATAAACTTGTAATCGAAGGAAAAAAAAAACAGATTTATCCATTACTTGTTTAGTAGGCTATTATTGTGACGGGGCACACACAATTACCTATTGCCCAGAATATAGGACGATATATGGTAAATAAAAAACAAATTTTGATTTTAAATATATATATATATATATATATATATATATATATATATATATATATATATATATATATATATTTGAATATTCCATCGACAAATAAACTTGTAATCGAAGGAAAAAAAAAACAGATTTATCCATTACTTGTTTAGTAGGCTATTATTGGTTTAGATTGTGCCGTTTCTCGCAAAAAAAAAATGGCACTGGTCCCCAGGTTTACTTAAGCCACATATTGAAAGATGATCAAGGAAAGATCATCTGTCCGGTTCTGAGAAAATACTTATGTCCTACCTGTCGTGCATCAGGTGACGGGGCACACACAATTACCTATTGCCCAGAATATAGGACGATATATGGTAAATAAAAAACAAATTTTGATTTTAAATATATATATATATATATATATATATATATATATATATATATATATATATATATATTTGAATATTCCATCGACAAATAAACTTGTAATCGAAGGAAAAAAAAAACAGATTTATCCATTACTTGTTTAGTAGGCTATTATTGTGACGGGGCACACACAATTACCTATTGCCCAGAATATAGGACGATATATGGTAAATAAAAAACAAATTTTGATTTTAAATATATATATATATATATATATATATATATATATATATATATATATATATATATATATATATTTGAATATTCCATCGACAAATAAACTTGTAATCGAAGGAAAAAAAAAACAGATTTATCCATTACTTGTTTAGTAGGCTATTATTGGTTTAGATTGTGCCGTTTCTCGCAAAAAAAAATGGCACTGGTCCCCAGGTTTACTTAAGCCACATATTGAAAGATGATCAAGGAAAGATCATCTGTCCGGTTCTGAGAAAATACTTATGTCCTACCTGTCGTGCATCAGGTGACGGGGCACACACAATTACCTATTGCCCAGAATATAGGACGATATATGGTAAATAAAAAACAAATTTTGATTTTAAATATATATATATATATATATATATATATATATATATATATATATATATATTTGAATATTCCATCGACAAATAAACTTGTAATCGAAGGAAAAAAAAAACAGATTTATCCATTACTTGTTTAGTAGGCTATTATTGTGACGGGGCACACACAATTACCTATTGCCCAGAATATAGGACGATATATGGTAAATAAAAAACAAATTTTGATTTTAAATATATATATATATATATATATATATATATATATATATATATATATATATATATATATATATATTTGAATATTCCATCGACAAATAAACTTGTAATCGAAGGAAAAAAAAAACAGATTTATCCATTACTTGTTTAGTAGGCTATTATTGGTTTAGATTGTGCCGTTTCTCGCAAAAAAAAAATGGCACTGGTCCCCAGGTTTACTTAAGCCACATATTGAAAGATGATCAAGGAAAGATCATCTGTCCGGTTCTGAGAAAATACTTATGTCCTACCTGTCGTGCATCAGGTGACGGGGCACACACAATTACCTATTGCCCAGAATATAGGACGATATATGGTAAATAAAAAACAAATTTTGATTTTAAATATATATATATATATATATATATATATATATATATATATATATATATATTTGAATATTCCATCGACAAATAAACTTGTAATCGAAGGAAAAAAAAAACAGATTTATCCATTACTTGTTTAGTAGGCTATTATTGTGACGGGGCACACACAATTACCTATTGCCCAGAATATAGGACGATATATGGTAAATAAAAAACAAATTTTGATTTTAAATATATATATATATATATATATATATATATATATATATATATATATATATATATATTTGAATATTCCATCGACAAATAAACTTGTAATCGAAGGAAAAAAAAACAGATTTATCCATTACTTGTTTAGTAGGCTATTATTGGTTTAGATTGTGCCGTTTCTCGCAAAAAAAAATGGCACTGGTCCCCAGGTTTACTTAAGCCACATATTGAAAGATGATCAAGGAAAGATCATCTGTCCGGTTCTGAGAAAATACTTATGTCCTACCTGTCGTGCATCAGGTGACGGGGCACACACAATTACCTATTGCCCAGAATATAGGACGATATATGGTAAATAAAAAACAAATTTTGATTTTAAATATATATATATATATATATAAATATTTATACGAGGGGCGTTCAATAAGTACTCGGTATTGGTATGTAGGAATATAGGGAAATAAACTTCATTAAAAGATTAGGTAAATATGCTCATTATTAGTATAAATATGTAGTTTCAAGACAATCGGTTCACCAGTTTCAATTCAATCGTACAGTACAGTACGAGCAAGATGAGCAATATTTTGAAAACTAAGAATTTTAAACACAGAGCCGTGACAAAATTCCCCACCAAGCAGGGGAAAATTCAAAAAATTATTCTCGGAGAAATGTTGGTGGTTTATGGTGATTCTGCTCCTTAGTTATCAACTATCCAAAAGTGATCTAGTGAATTTAAGATGGGTAGAGAGAGCATAGAAGACGACGAGCGCCCGGAGTGGCCCATAGACGTCAGTACCGAAGAAAATGTGAAATATATTGAGAACCTGGTGTTGGACGATGAGCGAATGAAAGTAAAAAAATTAGAAGAATTAACCAACCTTTCCACTGGATCACTTTTGACGATTTTACATTGGCGTCTTGGTGTTACAAAGGTTAGGGCAAGATGGGTGCCAAGATATATATATATATATATATATATATATATATATATATATATATATATATATATTTATATATATATATATATTTATATATATATATATATTTATATATATATATATATATATATATATATATATATATATATATATATATATATATATATATATATATATATATTTATATATATATATTTATATATATAAACAATTACAAGAAATTTTAAAACATTTTATATTTAAACCCAAGAGTTATACAAACAAATTATATACATATAATCATTTTGAAATTTAAAATCAAGTTTGTTTACACATATTTGGATTATTGCTTCAATATTCAGAGAATGTAATACAGTTTTCATCAGTAAAAGAATCAGAGGTTAGGTTAGGTTCATTCAAACCAAAAAATCGTTCTTTTGTAGTTATTGCCGGAGCAAAGGCGAAAGCGCTGTTACATACCTAAGTTAAAATTTGAAACAGGGCTACCGCATCTTATGCCCTCTACTCAGAATATACAAATGTACAAGTACCCAATTTGTCATGCGACAGGCGATGGTGCCCACACGAAAAAGTACTGCCCAAAAAGGATATTGAAACAACGCAAGTAATTACATTTTTAGCTCGCCGTACGTAGTACCGAAGAAGCTAAAGCATTCGGTCGTGTGTCTGTAACATTCTCTGATCAAAAAATTTCATTAAGAAAAAGTGTTCGTCTCGTCGCCCTGATTCCGAAAATGTATATAACTTATATACTTGGATGTTAGTCGTCGCTCGCTCGCTCGGTATCTCGTAAGACAAAATTTGTGCCCTCTACTCCTCTGAAGGTACCGGAGCGATTCACTCCAAATTTGGTACACATATTATTTGGCATCCCATTTGAATCCGCTCGCAGTTTAAATCCAATCGCCCGTATACTTCCCGAGTTATAGGGCCCCAAAATTTGGAGCCCCCCTTAATACTGCCCTTATAAAAATAATTGAAACACTTAAAAATTTTACTAAAAATTCTAAGATATTTTATGTCTACAAGATTTTTTCATTTTGTTAATCCAAAGCCCGAAAAAAATTATTAAATATTATAATTTTGAATTTTAACATGCACTAAATTATTTTTTTATCAATATAATCTAAATTTGGTACACATATTATTTGGCATCCCAATTGAATCCGCTCGCAGTATAAATCCAATCGCCCGTATACTTCCCGAGTTATAGGGCCCCAAAATTTAGAGCCCCCCTTAATACTGCCCTTATAAAAATAATTGAAACACTTAAAAATTTTACTAAAAATTCTAAGATATTTTATGTCTACAAGATTTTTTCATTTTGTTAATCCAAAGCCCGAAAAAAATTATTAAATATTATAATTTTGAATTTTAAAGTATGAACAATTTTTTTTTTTTTTTATCATTATAATCTAAAATTAAATGTAAGACTTTTTACACCTATAACATATTTTCAAATTGTTAACCAAAAGGCCATAATAATTAAAAACCACTGCTCGCAACGCATATTTTACCTAAGGGCGAGCTCTACGCGTTGGTGCGTTTTACGCGTACCAAATCTTGTTTATTATTATTATTAGTGCGATTCTGAGCCAATCTATAGGTCTATAAGGAGAATCAGTAAGATTTTGAAAAAATTGTAGTTCTTTAATGGACATATTTTAGTATTATTAATTACACATATCATATTGAAGCAGTTGAACTAAACATGTAATTGTTCTTATTTTATATATTTTAAACTGTTTACATTTTCATGTAAGATAGTAGTTGTCTGTTCGTTGAATTTAACCCTTGGAGAATAACGGTATTTTGGCCATTGTTGTAATGCAACGTTCAGGGTACCTGCTAGAGAAAGTTGACGCAAGTTGAGTTTCTAAGATCATGTAATCTTTAACTAGGACTCTGACGCTGTACCCAACTTGACCAATGAAATAAGTAACATTTTCAACTGAGGGGTGCGGCGTTACTACCCTTAAATACGTTAAGCCACCTAAAACTAACTCTCTTGACCACCAGCTTTCGTTGACTTCACTTCTCTGAGATTTTTGATTTATATTTTTTGCAAGTGTTAAATTCAGTGCGAAAACGAAATAAATATGTATTCATGTAAGTAAATGTATTATAACTGTTTAATTGTTCGTCCGTTTAATTTGTCATCATTTTAAAATTGAATGCGTGGAATTTTGTTATTTTTGTTTTAGAGTTTGTGGATTATAGAATTTTTATCTGTCAACATACTGATCTCGATTATCGTTCCGCTAAAGCCATTAATTACTCTACCGTTATTCTACCGTTAATCTACCGTCATCTTACCGTTATCCTACCGTTATCCTACCGTTGTTCTACCGTTTATTTGTTCATTTGGTTTTTGTTTGGAGCGGATACTCTACAGAAGAAGTCGGAAGGGCGTTCTCCTAAGAGAACTGGCGCTGACAAACCATCTAGTCTAAAGTCCTCCGTCATCAAAGAAACCGGGTAGAGTATCCGTATCCTTTTACCCGTTTAATTATTTTATTTATTTTATAATTTATTATTTTAGTTTTGTATTGGCGTTAAGCCTAGTTAAGTTCCGTTTTACTATTTTGTAATAAATTTGTTTAATCCCGATTTCGTTTACTTTTCTTACCAACGACGTCATAATTATAAAGTGTTTGTGCCTAATCCACCTACGAGCGAGTCGGTGTGGATTTGCCGTGGCATATTTTTTTAATAAATGGTGCTAGTGATCTATTTGAAGGTCCTGCCTTATTATGGTACCGAACAATGAAGGCGTCGGTATCTACCTGGGATGATATTGCCGCTCGCCTGAAAACCCAATATCAACCGGTTGACTATGAACACCTACTTTGGCTAGAAATTTTATCGCGAAAGCAACATCCGTCGGAACGACCTACCGAGTTTATTGTCGCAATGCAAACTCTATTTTCCCGTTTGTCGGAAAGCACTTCGATTGAAAAACAAATTTGTACTATCCGGCTTAACTTAACTCCATATTACGCAGAACATTTAGCTGCTCACAATTTAACTTCAATTGAGCAGTTGAATCAAATTTGTCAGCGTCTTGAAGCCGTGCGTCTGTCTTTCTTCTAATTCTACTAGTTCCAGTATCCCTTATAAAGTACATCAAAGTATATCTCCTTCTACTTCCCGCCCCATACCTTACCTTCACGTGTGGTCACTTCAGCCGTTAGGAATTTCTGTTGGAACTGTAAACAAGAAAGACATCGCTATAACGAATGCAAGGAACAACGTCAACGCTTCTGTTTTAGATGCGGAGAACACGACGTTACAGTTCGAACTTGCCCCAATTGCAATCCAAAAAACTTAAATGCCGATTTATATCGGCAAAACTCCAAACAGGTAATTCCTTCATTCCCTTGTACTAATTTAAACTTACATTATCTTCCTAACGATCCCCGTCCTTATTTAAAAGTTATGATCTCCAATTACTCCTTTTCTGGTTTAGTAGATTCAGGATCATCCAATACTCTTATTAATAAAAAGACCTGGGAACAAATTCAACTTTTACCGTTTACTAAAAATTTTTATAGTTTTAAAAATATCACTACCGCTGGTGGACATACGTGTTCGATTGATGCACGCATATCTATACCCTTTAGTGTCTGTGGGAATACGCACTTTATCGAAGCCATACTAGTACCGTCACTTTCTCGCGATCTCATTCTTGGTATTGATTTTTTAGTCCGATTTTCAATTACGCCAAATTTTTCGACCATGACTTATTATTTTTCAAAGCCTCCTATCACTTGTGCCCTTCAGGATATTTCAACTTTAACGATAAATGGTATGGTAGACGAATATTTCTCAATTTTATCCCCAAATCTTGGAGCTACTACAGCAATTGTACACGTTATTGATACAGGAGAAGCTGTTCCAATTAAGCAGCGCTATTATCCCGTTTCACTACATATCCAACAATTTATCAACACCGAACTGGATGAGATGTTAAAACAGAATATCGTAGAACCATCAAATAGTCCTTGGAGTTCTCCTGTTTGCGAAGAAATCAAGTGGTGCTTATCGTTTTTGTATTGACTTCCGTAAAGTAAATAATGTAACAAGAAAAGACGTTTATCCCTTACCGTATATTTCTAACATTTTGGATAATTTAGGTGGTGGAAAATACTTATCTTCTCTAAATTTAAAATAAGCGTTTTGGCAAATACCATTATCGAAATCAAGTTGCGAAAAAACTGCATTTACAATACCAGGACGGGGTCTTTTTCAATTCAAACGTATGCCATTTGGTCTATCTGGTGCTCCCGCTACCTGCCAACGTCTCGTTGACCATCTTTTTAGTTCTGAGTTTTCTCCACATGATTTTGTTTATCTGGATGATATAATTGTTGTAACTTCTGACTTTTCTACTCACTATAAAGTTTTAATAGTGGTATTTTCCCGTCTCAAAGCTTCTAACCTTTCACTTAACCGTGAGAAATTTAAGTTCGCACGTTCTGAACTAAAATACTTAGGATACCTTGTTGACGCTGAAGGATTAAGGGTTCACCCTGATAAAATTTCCGCTATTTTAAATTTTCCGACACCCAATTGCCCGAAGGACATTCGTAGATTTGTGGGTTTAGCATCATGGTACCGTCGTTTTATATCCAACTTTTCCGAAACCATATCTCCGCTCACTAATTTAACTCGCAAAAAGAAAAAATGGTTGTTGTCCGATGTAGAAGATAGAGCTTTTTCCGATTTAATACGTTGTCTGACGAACGTGTCCGGATTTTTCAAAGCCATTCTGTTTGCAGACTGACGGTAGTGGTGTTGCATTAGGTGTAGTATTAACACAAGAATTTGATGACGGCGAACATGTTATCGCATATGCTAGTCGTACTAATGCCGAAAAAAATTATAACGTTACGGAAAGAGAAATTCTCGCAGTTCTTTGGTCGGTTGTAAAATTTCGATGTTACGTGGAAGGGGGTCATTTCAAAATTATTACGGACCATGACGCTCTTATTTGGTTAAATAATTTAAAAGATCCTGTTGGAAGATTAGCACGCTGGACTCTAAAGCTACAGCAATATGATATCGAAGTAGTTCACCGTAAAGGAAGTCAACATGTGGTCCCAGATGCATTATCCCGTATTCTTGTCGGCTCGAGCACAATAACTAACGATAATACGGATCCTTGGTATCGTAGCATGATTGAGCGTTAGGTCACTGCCACTTCTATCCAAATGCTGATACAGCGCATTCCACATATAATCTCCCTACATGCAGAACACTTGTTCCCATGTAAATGCTATGTTTAACGTTTAGAAATATTCTTTGTGATCATATCATATTCTTTGTTATCATTTTATATTCTTTGTTATCATTTTTATACTTATTAGTTATTAGTCAAGAATTAACTACTGTATTGTAAACATCTATTTGAATGTACTTTGTGCGAATAATAAACATTTTTTTAAACTGCAATTTCTCTTCAATTGCATAATTGGCGCAGTCGGTAGGATTGTCAAACAAATCACACCGTGTAAAAAGTTAATGTTATAAAAAACTCTTATCGTTCGATAACGATAAGCACTGTGTTATTTTTGTTTCGTGTCTACGATTAATTGAGAATCGAACAAGAACTTCAAGTCCAAGAACAAGACACCAGGGATCTCGACAATCTACGAGTGTAAATCGTATGAAAACAGAAGACCTCTAAGTCATCGTTCATCTTTTCCTGCCACGCTGAAACCGTCGGTAGATGCCAATGGACAAGATAATCTTGATGTTATTCCTGTAAGTACATATGTCCTTCAGAGATACGCGTCAGATAGAAACAGATACAGATTTAGACAATTCCTCTGACTCATCCCCATCAACCCCCACGTACAATACGTCAATCAGTTCAGATTTAATTATTCAAATAGGAAATTTAAATCTAGCCGAAATGTCAGTACCCGTACTTAAAAAGGATTATATAGAAATGATCCCAGATTTTTATGGAGACACTAAACTACTCCCACGGTTCATTGAATTTGTGAAAAGTTAGTGAATAAATTTTATAATATTACAGACGTAAATGATTTTCAAAACGAATATCTTATGTCAAGCATACTTGCTAAAATAAAAGGTCAAGCCGCGATAAACATTGCTAGTTGCACAATTACTCGATGGTTAGACATTAAAAATGCGCTTGTTAACATATACGCAGATAAGAGGGACTGTTATACCCTAAATATTGAAATGACAGAATTGAAACAAGGTAACGAAACTGCATTGGAATTCTATGACAAAGTACAAGATTTATTAAATCTTCAAGTATCATATCTTTGTACACACATAAAATCTGATGAAGCTGCAATTCTTGTTTCATATTTTAGAAAATTGGCGTTAAGAATATTGCTAAGAGGGGAGAACCCCTAGGAACTTTTATGCGCACAAAAAACCCTGCAGATTTAAGTACCGCACTTAACATGCTTACTAACGATTTCCAATTGGAAACACAGATAAAAAAACAAACTAATTTCACTATCAAACAGAAACAACCTTACAATTACACAACTATGAAACCATTTCAATATAAACCTAATATGCCAAATTCCCAACTAACATATCGTCCAAATTTACCTTGTGCAACTAATAAATCCCCATCACCACAATCAAATAAATTTAACGCTTTTAGTCCAAATCAAAATAGACAATTTACTAAACCAACACCTATGAGCACTTGTACTAAACAAACTTTCACTCCTAAATCCGGTCCATCATACACAAACAACATACCACGTCCACAACAATACCCATACAGACAATAACAATCAAACCCATTAAATTATAACTCCGAAGAACTCTTTGATACAGAAATATACGAAATATCTGATGATTAACAAAAACCTGAAGATAATATAATATGACCTTTTGCGAAATAGATCAAAATTCAGAAGAATACGAAAAATACGATTCGGATTCTTTTTTAGAATTAACAGCCTCGGAAACAGAATAGAACTTATGAATTTAACACATTATGAAAGTGAATTACCTTTCGTTATATTTCCAGAATACAATTTAAAAGCACTAATTGACACAGGTAGCACTCGCTCTTTTATTAAACCCGAAATAAAAAAAAAGGATCCATTTAAAATAACATCGGCACACGGAACATCTATTGAAAAATTCAGTATTTTGATACCATGTTCAAAATTGTTTGAAAGACAAAATGTCTTATTAAAATATCATTTATTTAATCTTCATAATCAATTCGATATCTTACTCGGTTTGGATAATTTAAAAATTCTAGAAGCTATAATTGATTTCACTCGCGATAAAAAATAATAAAAACTCCTTCACTAGATATTAAAATTCATTATCATAAAATTATACCATATTCACATTACACCAAAATACCACCTAAAACAGAAAAACTATCGAAATTCTATGTTAAACACATAAAAAACGGTGAGGCACTTTTACCAGAAACATACATAAATACTTTAGTAATTCCAGAAAGATAAGCTAATGTCGAAAATCACGAAATTATTTATCCAATTATTAATCCAAATGAATACGAACAAGTAATAAATTCAGTAAAACCTAACCCTAAAAAGATTAAAGCTATTAAAAACTACCCTATCCTAAAATCGACAAAACAAATTAAAGCATTTTTAGGACTACTAGGTTACTATAGAAAATTTATCAAGGACTTAGCAAAGATAACCAAACCGCTGACTAAGTGTTTATAGAAAAATGTTGGGATAAAAGTCAACGACCCTGAGTACGTAAACTGTTTCAACACGTGTAAAAATCTTCTTATGAATGAACCAATATTACAATTCCCTGATTTTAATCAACCCTTCAATTTAGACGCAAGTAATTTTGCTATTGGTGCCATATTATCGCAAGGAAAAATTGGATCTGATTTACCTGTCGCTTATTCTAGCAGAACTTTAAATGATTCAGAACAAAACTATTCTACTATTGAAAAATAATTACTTGCAATAGTATGGGCAACAAAATACTTTAGGCCATATCTTTTCGGCAGAAAATTCAAAATCATTACAGACCATAAACCCTTACAATGGTTATTCTCTCTTAAAGAGTTAAATTCCAAATTAGTAAGATGGCGATTAAAATTAGAAGAATTTGATTTCGAAATTATATTTAAAAAAGGCATACTAAATAAGAACGCAGATGCACTTTCTCGAATTGAATTAAATGTTAATTCGACGGATCAAGGCACTGAGAAATTCTTTAATTATATGCAAGATTTTAATGACACCTTTAGACCACAAAACGAATCACAATCTATGATTGTTGAACCAGGTGATTCACACAAATCAGACACAGACAACACTATTCACTCAAACTCAGAAGACCCTATAATCGGAATACCTATTGTTGAATCACCTGTCAATATAGGAAGAAACCAAATAATAATCACTGAAGTATTACACTCACCCTCAAATCCCATTATTTCTAAATTACACACAGATAAAATGAGAATTCACATCCAATTATCACACAATGAATTCGAGAAAGACGTTATCGAATTTATTAAAGGATATATTGTGCCAAAAGTTAAATATTATTTATATTTTGAAACACCTGTTTATGAAAAATTCAGCAATGTCTTGCTAACACACTTTAAACACTCTGAAATTAAATTTATTAAATGTACCAATAAATTAATAGACGTAGAAACAGAAGATGAAATATTAAACACAATTAAAAATTACCACGAAGGCAAAACTAATCACCGTGGAACACGTGAATCATATTATCAGATTAAAAAAGTATATTACTGGCCAAATCAACTTAAATATATCACAGATTACATTAACCAATACGAAATTTGTTTAGCTTAGAAAAATGTAAATTCCTAACTATCCTTGATGCTTTTTCAAAATATGTTCAAGCCTATAAAATTGAATCCACAAACGCACTAGAAGTAACAAATAAATTAATGAAATATTTCTCACACCACGGAATACCAAAGTCAATCATCTCAGACAATGGCTTAGAATTTAAAAATATTGTAATAAAAGAACTATTAAGTTTACATAAAATTGACATTTATTTTACTAGTTCACAACACCCTGACTCAAATGGAATTGTAGAAAGATTTCATTCTACACTAATTAAACATATTCGATTGTTTAATGCACAAGAACATTTTAAAAGATAGTCTATTAAAAACAAAGTTTATTACGCATTATTAGCATATAATAATACTAATCATACGTCTACAAATTTAAAGCCTATAGAAATAATCACAGGACACTTGGATACCAATTCACCACTTCATTTAGAATTAGAAAAACAAGTAACACAAGACTACATACAAAACCACAAAGAAAAAACGAAAATACTATACCAAAATATTAATGAACAACTACAAAACAGAAAAACGAAATTAATAAAAAACTGAACGTAAACCGTGAAAACTTACCAGAAATATCAGAAACCGTGTATGTCAAAAATAAACAAAAGGTTAATAAAACTCAAGCCGAAAAATTTAGAAAAGAAAAGTTAGAAAAATTAAAAGAAAATTTAAAAACCGCTATTATCAAAACAGACCCCAAAAGTAAAAAGCAACCTAAAATACACTTATCCAATATAAAAAGACCTCGAAAGATTGTTCACAAAATTTCGAATTTTACAGATCCTTCTATTCCATCCACATCTACGGAATAAACATCAAGAATATTACACATAACCCCGGACTATTTACAATTAAATTAGGACCAGCCAAACTACACAGAACAAAACATACGCTTCTTCATTATTATGACTTACAAACATTATTCAAAGAATACGCAAACTTAAACGACCAATACACCAATTTAAAACAAACCACTGGTAACAATATAACTATTATGCGAGAACTGGAAAACAATGATAAAATAATTAAATACGTACAATATTCAATTGAAAATAAAATAAACCACATAACATTTCACTCAAAAATACACAGAAATAAAAGAGGCCTAGTAAATGGATTAGGATCCATAATTAAAATCATGACCGGCAATCTAGACGCCGAAGACGAAAATCGATATGACAACATTCTTAATCATTTACAGAAAAATCAAAATAAAATAAATGAGCAATTAAAATATCAATACACCACTAATAATAATTTAATCAACCAATATAATCAAACAATTGAAACAATTAGACACAACGAACTTGTACTAAAATCAAGAAATGTGCAACTAGCAATATTCTTAAAACAAGAAATTCAAACGCAAGATATCCTATTTGCTAAAGATATTTATAATTAGTTATCTACATTATTTAGTGTAATTTTGAATGTACTTCAAGATATAGAAAATTCTCTGACTTTTTGTAAATTACATGCACTTCACCCCAGTATTATAAAAACTCATGATCTTCATGAAGAATAAAATAAAATTTATAAACATTACAAAAACGAATTTCCTATCGAGCCAACTCTTGAAAACATGTACGAACTTGAAAAATTAACCACTGTAAACTGCGGAATCGTTTATTTTTTAGAAATACCAATTAACTACGAAACTGATTTTGTACTATACCATCTCATATCCATTCCTACCAATTATCAGTCTGAATACGTAACTATTATTCCCAGTTACGAATATTTTTTATTAACAAATGACAATAAAATTAAATCTCTGAACGTCGGATGTACAAAAGGAATTTACTATCAATGTTCAAATAAAGCAAATGTAGTAAACGATGACACCTGCGAAAAAAAATATTATCCTAAATAATGATAAAAAATTTGGCAATACATCAAATTGAACATCAAAAGGAATCACATAGAAATTGTTGAAGATATTAACCAATATCTGGTTGTACTTCCAATACCAGACAATATCCACCTAATTTGTAAACACGCTGACGAGATAAAATTGTTGCAAGGAATCTTCCTCTTCAAAGAAGACGAATGTCAACTAGTTTTTCAAAATCAGAAATTAACATTCCATGACAAAACCTATGGGAAACCAATCATAATAGAAAACTTCAAGATTCAACTTGAAACGAAGCAAATACCGAAGATTTCAATCGAATTAAACACAATCCATGAACTCAAGTTGCCAATCAACAAATTTGAAGACATTGAAGAAAACAAAAAGAACGACAACATAAATTGTTATATCATAATATTGTATGTCATTATAATAGTTACAGGAACTACCCTACCATTAACATACGTAAGAAGGAGGGTCCGCAAAGCAAACAATTCAAAACCTGCAAGACAAGATCAAGAAGGAGAATCTCCGATTCCAACCCCACGGCCAGGTTGAACCTTCCGGACGAAGCTTCATTTTAAGGATGGAGGAGTTAGGTCACTGCCACTTCTATCCAAATGCTGATACAGCGCATTCCACATATAATCTCCCTACATGCAGAACACTTGTTCCCATGTAAATGCTATGTTTAGCGATAAGAAATATTCTTTGTAATCATATCATATTCTTTGTAATCATTATATATTCTTTGTAATCATATTTATACTTTTAAGTTTTTAGTCAAGAATTAACTACTGTATTGGAAACATCTATTTGAATGTACTTTGTGCGAATAATATTTTTTTTTTTTTTAACTGCAATTTCTCCGCAAATGCCTAATTTATATATATATATATATATATATATATATATATATATATATATATATATATATATATATATATATATATATATATTGTTGGGATTAATTATTTATCACCAGCACCAGCAACATTTTGTTGTTAGTCATTACTAACATCAAGCCTGTTTTTGTTTCACTTTTGTTTACATTATTGTTATTCATGCCGTGTAATAAAAAGGTGTCAGTTCAATAAAAATAAATCCGTCCACATCCCGTAATTTCTTTAATATTAATCTTATGCAACAAAACCTTGCCTCCCCATTCCACAGAAACTCTACAGGTTATGGGTCCAGCGCACATTTGTATGTGAGGAATTTTGAATTTGGAAATAAATGTTGTAAACCAAGGAGCGTATAGTCGGTTACAAATAACTTTCGTAAGTCAGTAAACCATTTTAAAGAAAGGATTGTAAGTGGCAATTATGGACACCGTTAAGTCACACTTTGAAACTCTAGTCGAAGACTCACAAGGTCATGTAAATTATGCGTCGTGGCGATTCAAGGTGAACCTAACTTAACCTAAATGAAATAAATTTTTGACAGAAGATTCGACGACGAGACAAACAAAGTTTGCAAGTTGATGAAGAGTCAGTACGGTCTAAAGCAGGCACCTAAGAAATGGAACGAGAAGATCACCAACTATCTATTGCACAAAATCATCCAAAAATTCGAAATTACATACAATCCCAAAATACAAAACGAAATTGCCTATTGCCTATTTTGGCATGAAAATTAAAATTAAGTCTGAAGGTATCTCGGTGAGTTAGAGCAAATATACCGAGAAAATACTCAAACGTTTTGACAGTAATGAATGCAACCCAGTCTTTACACCAATCGAGAAGGGCATGATTACAAAAGACGATCATAAAGTCAATGACAAAATGGTATCAGTCACCACTCCATATCGTGAAGCCATCGGAAACCTTTTATACCTTGCCACCATCTCACGACAAGACATCTCTTTTGCTGTGAATTACCCGAGTCGCCAGTGCAGTAAACCAATGCTGAGCCATGGTGAAGAGGATTTTTCAATACTTGAGAGGGACGTCGGACTTGGGAATCTTCTTCAACGGAGACACCTACACAATGGCCTACACCGATTAGGATTACGGAGGATATAGCGAGACAGGACACTCTACAAGTGGAGTACTCGTGATGAGAGGAGGACCCATCATATCGTACACGCAAAAACAACGACTCGTCGCCACCTCAAACGCTGAAGCAGAGTACAGAGGAGCTGTATCGTCAATAGACGACATCTGCTGGCTATAGAGAATTGGACGCAAACTGGGGATACTCAAGACTGATCAGCCAATCACCCTCTTGGAGGACAACAATTCAGCCATCCATATTCTGCAAAATACACATGAAGGATAAACAACTACATATATATATGTATATATATATATATATATATATATATATATATATATATATATATATATATATTGTGACGATATCGGGCCAATCTCGCCAAAATGGGCGCATCGGGAACCGCTAGATCCATCTGGACTATTTTTCCCGAACTACAAAAAGGTGCGGCAAGGTCAGGGGTCGGTTGGAGGTCAGACACTTAGGCTGAGACACTTAAAGGGCCAGACGTGGCTCATCCGCACATAAGTCGTCGACTTTTTGTTTTCTTCGCGTGCGAGAAGTGGTTGATCCTGCCGAAATCCGTATCTTATCTTCGTCGAAGCTGCCTTCTAAGTTATGTACCATTTTCTTATTTATTTTGTTTGCCGAGGTACTTAACTAGAAGGTCAGTTCGACTCTGGCCACCATTCTCCTCTTTCGTGATCGAAATCGCCAGTCCAGCCTATTAGTTATTTCGTTGATTTATTTCAAACAATAAGATGACAACTTTAAGTGTATGTTTCAGAGGTTATGCCAGTAACCATGGAGGTGGAATGGACTCAATCTCGATCATAATCCTGCAGAAACCTTTCGGGGGATACTGTCTTTATGATCAGTAGAGAGATTTCGGCACCGATGGAAAAGTATATTGGTTACCGTATATATATATATATATATATATATATATATATATATATATATATATATATATATATATATATATATATATATATATATATATATATATATATATATATATATATATATATATATATATATATATATATATATATATATATATATATATATATATATATATATATATATATATATATATATATATATATATATATATATATATATATATATATATATATATATATATATATATATATATATATATATATATATATATATATATATATATATATATATATATATATATATATATATATATATATATATATATATATATATATATATATATATATATATATATATATATATATATATATATATATATATATATATATATATATATATATATATATATATATATATATATATATATATATATATATATATATATATATATATATATATATATATATATATATATATATATATATATATATATATATATATATATATATATATATATATATATATATATATATATATATATATATATATATATATATATATATATATATAATGATGCTCAGTTATATTTTGGACTAAATGCATTGATATCAGGGAGGATTACACATGATGGAAGTGTGGGCTTTACAGACAGAATGGTCTTAAAGCGATACAGACTCCCATCATTAGATCCCATAAATGAAGAAAAAGACGAGAATTTGAGTTATATTATAAGTGACACACCGAATGGTCTACCTAGATATCATTCTCGCGCTATGCAGCGTGGGAATGCTTCTTGTTTAGATATACTTTGTGATCATTTAGTTAATTTATCAGTATTACGTATATGCATTGTAGATGACGTAGCGAGTAGTTTATTAATGGAAGACGTTCAACTCTTCTTTTATGAGCACTGGCGCGGCGTGTCGAGAGATTTTCCCCGAATTCATTCGAAGATATTTGTGTCGATAAACTGCACGGATAGACTCAATATCCAGGGGAGACCGGCCTATAATAAGGGACGATATTCAATTCCGTACATATATAGCAATGTCCGAGAGGTGAATAAATACCCAACCATTATAGAAAAGGTTTATTTAAATATTTGGCATTCGGATTTAACCATTAGTCGTAATGCTTTTATTCGCAGCGATCCTAATGTTTTTCTATCCGAAAAGATGAGATCAGTGGATCTAGTGATGAATGGGGTAAGCGGGGTTCAAGGACTCGTACGAGGTGACATCCCGGCTATAGACCAACGTGTCAGTTGGCTTGGATCAGTTGGCGAGTAACGGTAAATTTATATGTGAATGATGAGATATTCCACGATAATGATGGAAGAATGCGAGATCATGGAGAAATTGTCCAGGAAAATTATTCGGTCAGAAGACACATATTTCCGTTGAGGAATAAAACGAGAGATGAGGTGAAATGAATGAAACCTCCCAAATATAATGATTTGTATGACAGCGCGGCGCTTGCTGCTTCCGCGCATGAGATAGAATTCGATCCCCCTCTAAAAATATCGACATAATTCTGGAATCACTAACTTTAGTGGCTGTAAAAGGACATAGGCCAGGTCCCGAGCTATCACGGCTAGCGCGTTGCATTGTTTATTATTGAAAAGCGTAGGTTCCTGTCATTTCCCCTCCTACCCGCGACCACCCCGTTCAGCTAGCCGCAGTGTTTTCCCTGCCACGCCCCCTATTCTGGGTATTGAAAACCCCGTCACAAATTGGCAGCCAACGTGGGGCATTACTATTCCTAATTAACCGTTCCCGTTCTGAACCCTTCTTGTGCCTCACAGCTATCATTACCCTATGCACCTGCACAGCTTGGATTAATAACACAATATATGTTTGATTGTTTTATTATTATTAGTTTGTTACAATTTCGCTCGCAAGTAACCGCTTTACCAGGCTAATAGCAAGCGGATATATTAATATTGTATGTGGCTATAAATAATAGCTACTAGTTTCATTTTTTTTATTTTGTACGGCGTCGGTCGGCCAGATGGCGACCGACTACGATGGATTGACACTTGATGAGTTGTCTTTTGAACTCATGCTTCGGGGGTTACAGAACACGAGTAATCTGACTACCCGATAACCGCGGTGTAAATTAAACCTCCTTGCTGACGCTGAGGAAAAGGAATTAATTTTGAACGCCACGGGCGAATTAGCGGTTTGCCAACAGAAGTTGCAAACCCTTACCCACTTGCTGCCGTCGGTGACCGGTCCGGCAGACAATCCAGCGTTTGACAACCGCCTTGCTCACGTCTTACGCCGCACCCTTCGCATCACCGATGCCACCCTAGCCGATCAATACTGTTTTCCCACTTGGGTGAAAAGGTGACTGAGGAAAAGCAATTAGCTACTATTAAGTATAATTTGACTTTATACTACGCTGAACATGTCGCCATTCAGGATTTCAAGTCGATCGACCAATTGCGCCATATATGTCAGCGCTTAGAGGCGGTCAAACTGAATGCTTGCCAAACTCCACCGTCCTTATTCCCATCCGACCGCCCGGGCCTATCGCAACCCGCATCGAACCCTTTTCGTGCTCGATCGCCCTCGCCGGTTTCCTCCCGGCAAACAACGCCGGAGAGGCGCGTCACCTTTGCCATCCAGTGTTGGAACTGCCACCAAGACGGTCACGATTACTCGAAGTGTCCTGTAACGCAGAAACTATTTTGTCATAAGTGTGGCAAGCCAAAAGTTACTACTCGTACCTGTTTGTGCAAACTAACCACCCGAGTCTTGTCGAATCGCCAGATACCTCGGGTTAGAGTAAAATCCCAGCCGATTCAGCATGATGACCCAGAGTGAACATCATGGCTTCGCACCATCGCCGAATTCACTTCGCGGCCGGTGGATTATGATATGCGCTCTATTTCCGCTGATCCTCGACCGTACCTACCGGTCTCTATTGGGGAAGTGTCCCTGAAGGGATTAATGAATTCCGGCTCTTTAAGCACCCTGATCGGGTCAGTACAAATCAGTTTGTCGGATCAGAGTATCACCACGGCGGATGGTACTCCGTAGAGTGTGTCCTGTCTATCCCGTTCACGGTAGAAGGACGAGTGCGAGTTATCGACACCTTGGTAGTTCCCGCACTGGCGTCCGACCTAATTTTAGGTGTGGATTTCTTGCGCAAATTCGATATCTCTTCGAACTTTGCGCGGAGGACGTTCGAGTTTACCACAACCCCTCGCCGAACCTCGGCTATCCTGGACATCCTGTCACGACTGACGAGCGTGTACCTCGCGCCCAAAGGTACTACGATCGGAGTGACTAATGTCTTGGAGTACAAGATCGACACGGGCGACGCGGATCCCGTCAAACAACGGTACTACCCTGTTTCACCGAACATCCAAAAGTTCATTCATACCGAACTCGATTACATGCTGAAACAGGGCATAGTAGAACCCTCTCAGAGTCCTTGGAGCTCTCCGATTGTAGTCGTTAAGAAGTCATGGGGAGACTACCGGTCCTGTATTGACTTCCGCAGGGTAAAAAGCGTTACCAAAAAGGATGCCTACCCTCTTCCGTACATCTCTCAGATTTTAGATCGCCTGGGAGGTGCACAATTTCTGTCCTTGCTCGATCTAAAATCCGCTTTTTGGCAGATTCCGCTGGAAAAATCGAGCAGGGAGAAAACGGCATTCACGGTTCCGGGAAGGGGTTTGTTCCACTTCAACCGCATGAGTTTCGGCCTCTGCGAAGCACCAGCGTCGTTCCAACGCTTAGTGGACCGCGTACTGGGACCTGACCTGGAACCGTATGTGTTTGTGTACCTTGACGATATTGTCATAGCTACGCCAGATTTTAAAACGCACCTGGAAGTCCTGGAGAAGGTGCTCTAGCGTCTTCAAACGGCCAACTTGTCTCTTAACCCTGACAAGTGCTTATTCGCCCGACACGAGCTGAAATATTTTGGTTACATTGTGGATCGGGTCGGACTGCGCGTACACCCGGACAAGGTGGCCTCTATCGTCAATTTCCCGGTGCCCTCACAATATATATATATATATATATATATATATATATATATATATATATATATATATATATATATATATTACTATGGTACTTGTTACATACTATTGAACATGAAACATTTTTAAATCGAAGAAATAAAATATTATCTATATGAAATACAAGCCGCTATAGCCTTTTTAATAATAAACTGATTTGTAAAAATTAAGCAGATTTAGATTATATAATTGTCCGATTTTACAAAAAACTCATTTTGCATGGATTGTCTCTGGCAAAATACCAGAGAAAGTTAAAAAAATCATCTGTATGTAACCTCGCTTTAGAATCACAATTATCAATTTTTTTGGATATAGAGGAGTGCCGGACTCCCCAAAAACTTTTGGTAGGACAAGCACAATGTTAAAAACACTTAACACACACATTTACATGAGACAAAACAGGTCGGTTCCATTAACATGGCAACGAAACGATTTTTATCTCTTGAGAGAAGACTAGATAAATATCCACATGTCAAAAAAACAATATTTTGATTTCATCATAGAATCCAGACTTGGGACACATGGAAATATTACCTTAACATAAAGCTGGTAGCAAAGATAATTATTATTTACCACATCATCCGGTCATTGAAAAAAGTAGAATCACAACGAAATTACAAGTTGTTCTTGACGGGCCAGCAAATGCATCTACTCAAATATCACTCAATGAAACATTATTGATAGGTCCCACTATACAACAAGATTGGTTCTCAATTATCACTAGATTCAGAATTCATAAATATGTACTCACAGCAGATGTAACAAAAATGTATCGCCAATTAAGGATTGACTATCAAAGAATTCTTTAGAGAGACAATGAAACATTACCAATAGATACATATCGTATAACCACTGTTGCATGGACTTACGTCATCACCCTATCATGCAATTCGAGCGTTACATCAATTAACAAAAGACGGATATAACAAACATCCTTTAGTATCGTCTATTATTTTGAGCGACTTTTATGTAGATGATTTAATTCCATCAAATTAACAATAAATACTATAGTAAAAATCTTGCAAATCGGAGGACTAGAATTAAGAAAGTGGGCTTCCAATTTCCAACCACAACTTGAAAACTTACCCATAGAATCAACTAATACATCAATTCTACCAATTGATAACGAAAAAGGTATTAAAACCCTAGGACTTTTATGGAATCCACACAAAGATACACCTTCATTTTCTGTAGACGCCCAAAATGAAAACCAAAATATAAACACGTCACATTTTAACAAACATCGCCAAGATATTTGATCCTCTTGGTCTCATTGGGCCAGTTGTTACTTCGGCAAAAATCATTGTGCAAAAGCTGTGGCAGTTGAAAGTAGGGTGGGATGAGTCGATTTCTACAACATTACACACAACGTGGTCTCAATATCAACAAAATTTAATACACCTAAATAATTTAAATATAACACGAAATATTATTTTCTGCGATAATCCTGTAGAAATACAGTTACACGGATTTTCTGATGCTTCTTTAGATTTGTATATAAGAACCACTGATACAAAAAACCAACATGTTTCAAATTTACTTTGTTCAAAATCACGAGTTGCCCCGTTGAAAACCATCTCAATGACCAAACTCGAATTGTGTATTAGCGCAACTCGTTGAAAAAACAATGTTAACATTAAAGTTAAAAGTCAATAGTTATCATTATTGGACTGTTTTAACAATAGTATTGAATTGGTTACGTTCAGATTCAAATTAATGGAAAACATTTGTCGCAAACAGAATTTCTGGAATTCAACGCTTAAGGGGAAACAACACTGTGACGGTTTAAAAAAAATCTATTTTTCTTTTTTTATATAATTTTAAAGAATGTATCTTTTAGAATATTTCCCTAAAATATTAAGTTGAAATTCTTACAAATAACGAAAACCCACCGCATTTTCCTTTGACGCGCACATTGCTGACAATGGTCGTTCATAATATTTTTAGTGTGATTAGTTGAAATTTTGAAGTGAAAATGGATCGAAAAGGTAGTAGATTAACCCCTAAACGACAATGACAGGACAAAAGAAATCAACATTGTCCTTCAAATCGTCTTGAAATCGAACAGGACGACACGACACCATACGCTGCGGCGCTATAAACGTGTTTCTCTCGAAATACTGTTTTTTGTTATGGGGCTATACGCCCATGCTACAATTTACATCAGATATTTTTATCAGTTAATTTAACTTGAAGGTTATAAAATTGGCTTCAGTTGTACGTAGGAGTTTTTTTTTTTTTTGATATTTAGTATCCTTGTCGGACAAATTATAGGGCAAAAAATAGGTTTTTTTTTTCAAATGTCCACTATTTCGCGAAAAAAAATTCCTTTTTGCAAAATCCTACGTAAAACTGAAATTTCATATGTATAGATTAAGATTAAAAAAATTGTATCAGATGATTACAACCTGCGCTACATCCATAACCGTGACGCTACCTCTTCTTTGAGCTTCCTCTGGAGAACGTTAAGAAAGGCAGCAAGCTATTATTATTTATCAATAACAAGATTTGGTACGCGTAAAACGCACCAACGCGAACAGCTCGCCTTTAGATAACATATGCGTTGCGAGCAGTGGTTATTATTATTATGGCCTTTTGGTAAATAATATGAAAAAATGTTATAGATATAAAAAGTCTTAAAATTATTTGTAGATTATATTTATAAATATTAATTTTAGTATAAATTTAAAATTTCAAAATAATAATATTCAATAATTTCTTTTGGGCTTTGGGTTAACATTATGAAAAAATCTTGTGAATATAAAAGGTCTTAGAATTTTTAGTAGAATTATTGTGTTTTAATTAGTTTTATAAAGGCAGCATTAAAGGGGGCTCCACATTTTGGGGCCCTATAACTCGGGAAGTATACGGGCGATTGGATTTAAACTGCAAACGGCTTCAAATGGGATGCCAAATAATATATATACCGAATTTGGTGTGAATCGCTCCTGTACCTTCAGAGGAGTAGAGGGCACAAATTTGGTCTGACGCGATACCGAGCGAGCGACGACTAATATCCAAGTATATAAGTTATATACATTTTTGGATTCAAGGCGACGAGGCAAACACTATTTGTTAATAAAAAAATTTGATCTGAGAATGCTACAGACACACGACCGAATGCTATAGCTTCTTCGGTACTTCGTACAGCGAACTAAAAAAAAAAAATCTTGACAAAAGTTTGATATATACCTTATTTAAAGCAGCAAACCCCATCAATCTACTATTTCGAAGATCAGAGAAAAAAAAATCACCTTAAGTGATATGAAAAATTGGAATCATTAACGATTCTGATAACCCCGTTGATTTTATATCACGTGGACTAACACCTCAACAGTTAAATATCTGTGAGAGGTTGTGGCACGGTAAGTCATGGTTAGTTCATGATATAAAAACGTGGCCATCGCTAAAACAGATAATTCAACAAATTTACTAGAAAAACGTAAGAAAGCAATAGTATCATTACCAACAATTCGAACCCAAAATGACTTAATTGAAAGATATTTTGTTTTTGGTAAATTACAAAGAATCACAGCTTACATTCTTCGTTTCAAATTTAATATAACTAAACCGCAATTACGGCAAATTGGTTGCCCAGCAACTAATGAGATTCAGGTCGCTACAAAATGATTAGTATAACTCACTCAAAAATACGAATTCAGTCAAAAATTAAAAATGTTGCATCAAGGTAATCAACTTCACTCTAATAGTAATCTCATATCTCTAAATCGGCTTTTTAACAAAGATGAGATAATGAGAGTTGGAGAAATATTAAAAAAATCGTTCGGTCCTTTGGAACAAGAGCATGGAATTATCTTACCTAAAAATTATACACTTACAAAATTAATCATTCAGCATATCCATGTCAAACATTTACATACAGGTCCACAAGCAACGATCGCGCATATTAGATTAAAGTATTGGCCATTATCAGTACGGAATACAGTCCGTGACATAATTCGTAAATGCAAAATGCGTTTTCGAGCGAATCCTAAAAACACACAATACATAATGGAAAACCTACCTCACAAAAGAACACAGTCTTCGAAACCCATTATTAATTGTGGCGCAGATTATTGCAGACCAATTGACATTAAAGAAGGCCGGACTAGAGGTCGGAAAATTATAAAATCATACATTGCAATCATTGTTTGCTTTTCCACAAAAGCAATTCACTTGGAAATAGTGAGTGATTTGACGACAGAAGCATTCACGGCGTAGAATAGTAGCACATATATTTTCAGACAATGCGACTAATTTTGTCGGTGCTAATAATGAACTAAAAAATCTTCATAATTTTTTTAAATTCGATTCGAATAATTTGGAAATATGTAAATTCCTTGCAATAGATTACATTACTTTACATTTTATACAAAGTAAATCACCTCAAGTCAGAGGTTTGTGGTAAGCAGGCGTGAAATCTGTAAAACATCATTTGAAACGGATAACAAATAATGCTGCGTTAACATTTGAAGAAATGTGTACACTCCTAACACATATTAAAGCATGTTTAAATTCACGCCCAATAACAGCTTTTTCGAACGACCCTACAGACACACATGCACTCACACCAGCACACTTTCTCATTGGAGACTCACTTGTGACGACTGCAGAAGCAGATGTTACACATTTTCCCATAAATCGCTTGTCGAGATGGCAACATGTGCAACAGCGCTCTCAACACTTTTGATCCCGTTGGTCAAAAGAATATCTGCATAGTCATCAAGAACGCACCAAATGGAAACAAGAAAGGAAGAATAAGATTGTTCCTGGTGCGCTAGTGCTGCTGCGAGATGATCGACTAAAACCACAGCAATGGAAACATGGTAGAATTCAAGAAGTTCACTCTGGTAACGACACTGTCACAAGCACAGCATCGATTAGAACTTCAACGGGTCTGGTCAAACGAGCAATTACCGAAATTGGTCTATTACCGGAAGAAGATGTGCATGATGTATAAATACACTAATTGTAATATTTTTATTGAATGTCCCCATTTAATCATTTCATTATTTATTATTTTTCGAAAGTGTTAAAAACCTTTCAAGGTGGGCGGGTATGTTGCGGTCACCATTTAATCATTTCATTATTTATTATTTTTATATACTTTATTTACGGGTTTTTTATATATCTTCTATATGCTTTATTTGACGAATGTCACAATATTTGACAGATGTCATATACATATGAATATATAGTTATTTGTTATATCAAGTATTTTGCATCATGCCATTGGCTGATGTATTGCAATGTTGTGTATACATTATTGGTAACGCACCAACGAACACAGTCTTCATATACAAAATGTTTAAAGTAAACACAACAAAATTTACTTTGTGCATTAATTTATAATAATTGTGATTAATAAAGTTAACCAGGGCTTTGTCCCATTTCAAATAACGAGTGGTATTTTATTTATATACGAGAAAACATTATTGTAGTGTGACGCCTCCTAGGCGCCACGACCCATTGTCATATAAGGTGCTTCACCCCTTCGGCGCTACGCCCCAATTCCATCTGGATGCTGCGCTCCTTAGGTGCTGTGCCCCTTAAGTGTTACGCCCCTTAAGTGTTTCGGCCCAGTTGGAATACTGGACGTCACCCCACGAAACAGCACCTACAATTAAAATTTAACGAAGGCAATATTATTTGGAAAAATCGTACACCATCATCAACAAATTATTACAGACCTTTCAGGTATCAATTAATGAAAGAGACTCCGGTTGCAATTAACAAAGAGAATTCTTTAATGCAAAATCGATAAACTTGAACCAACTACAATTAAAATAGGAAATAAAACATTAAAAATTAAACATATGTTACTGTTAACAATGATAGAAGGGAAGTTTGTAATGCGCTAACAAATATTTCGTCAAGCAATTGTTACATGCAGAGTAAAACCATCACAGATGAATAATTTAGAGGACATTAAAAATTCTGTGATGAAAGAGTCAACTTTAAATTTTTGCATATCATCACTGCATTGTCTTATAAGATTTTTGGAATGTGTACTCCATATTTCTTATAGGCTGAATATTAAAACTTCGAGAGTTATTGGAGAATAAAATAAAATGTAGCTTGCAGAAAATAAAAAACGAGTAAAAACTGAACTAAAAATTAGACTAGGCTTAATAGTAGATGTTGTAAAACAAGGAACTGGTACAACAAATGATGGCAATACTGGAAGAAAATTCTTCCATCAATTGCTGCGGAGATAACATGTTTTGATGAAAAACTATTAATAAGAAGTCATTACACGCAAAAAAGCCATTGTTTTGCAAAAATTAAAAAAATATGGAGCATTATTCATGGTACTACATACCACCTTCAGTGCATAATGTTTTAATGCATGGTTCGCAAATAATTGAGAATGGTATTTTGCCAATTGCAGAGTATTCAGAGGAGGCCCAAGAGGCAAGAAATAAACATTTAAAACGAATGAGGGAATTTAATTCTAGAAAATGTAGCCGTCAAACAACAAATGAGGATTTACTTCATAATTTTCTTTTCACCTGTGATCCATATAATACAAGTTTAAGGCATAAGTTAATAATTAATAAAAATAGTTCATTTTTATTAAAAATGTTTAATCTTTATAATTAGTATAAATATGTATGTGTTCATAAGTTTAATTATTAAAAATGTATTGACTAATTGTTATTTAATGTACTTACAATGTCTTAATTGTTTTTAACTATAGTAAATATAGTATTTAAAAGTATAGTGCAAGACCGATAAATTTGTTAAATATTTGCTTAGCTGAATTTGCTTCAAATTTTACTAAAATATGTTGCAGTAGAGTTGAAAATGACGATGAGGATGAAATCGATATTCAATACAGAAATAGAAAGAAATCAGCAATAATAAGGTATAGAAGATATAAATTAGTACAAGATCCTGTAAATTATTATAGAGAACAAGTATTGTTGTTCTTTCCGTGGAATATTGAGTTGCAAGAGGTAGAAAGTCAAAATTGTGAATTGAAGGCAACAGGCAAAAATATTCTATTCTTGCTGACGAAGTAATAGATGAAGCATTAGAAAACGCTCAGAATGAGATAAAAGATTTAGAATTAGAAGAAATAGATGATTTCATTGCAGACGAACTGTCACGAGGTAAACTAATCGACATTTTAGAACGGCGGTACAGCAGTTCCAAAAGATAAACATATAAATAAATTTACGTGTCCTAAAAGAGTTTCAGATGTTGATGTTCAAAAATTAATGTATAATTTAAATGTATTGCAACGTGAATTTGTTATGCACATTTTAAATTCAATTAAAATCAAAAATGTGCCTTTGCGAATATTTTTAAGCGGATCAGCAGGCGTGGGCAAAAGTACCGTAATAAATTGTGTGTATCAATTAGTAACAAATCATTTTGACAATATTCCTGGCGCAAATAAAGATAATTTAATAGTTTTGTTGTGCGCTCTATCGGGAAAAGCAGCTTTCTTAATAAACCGGGTAACATTACATACCGCATTTGCGCTACCCGTTGCTCAATTTGGTGGTAATATGCCAGAATTGTCAACGGATTTAGCAAATAGTATTCGGGAAAAGTTAGTTGATATAAAATTACTCATTATTGATGAAATTTCCATGGTAGGCAGTACACTTTTGAGTCGTGTTGATACCCGATTGCGACAAATAATGGGGATTAATGATTCATTTGGGGGTATATCAGTAGTTCTTGTAGGAGATTTGAATCAATTGCCTCCTGTAATGAACTCGCCGGTCTATAAAATATCGAAACGAAATGATATGGATGTATTTTTTTATACCAATCCATTATGGGACGAGTTTATATTTTTCGAGTTAACACAAATTATGCGGCAGAAAGATGAATTGGAATTTATTAAAGCACTCAATAGTTTAGCTATCGGTGCCATGACAAAAGAGGACATTGAACTTATTAAAACGAGGCAGGTTGATGTGTCAATTGTTCCCGACAGAGCTATAAGACTATTCGCAAATAATGCAAATGTTGATTCGTTTAATTTCGAGAAAATCACTAACCACCCAGGCACCGAGTATATATCTGTAGCAAAAGATCTAATACTTGGAAATATTAATCCCAATGCAAGAACTAAATGTTTAGAATCATTAAAACACAAGATTTGGTACGCGTAAAACGCACCAACGCGCAGAGCTCGCCCTTAGGTAAAATATGCGTTGCGAGCAGTGGTTTTTAATTATTATGGCCTTTTGGTTAACAATTTGAAAATATGTTATAGGTGTAAAAAGTCTTACATTTAATTTTAGATTATATTGATAAAAAAAATTTTAGTTCATATTTTAAAATTCAAAATTATAATATTTAATAATTTTTTTCGGGCTTTGGATTAACAAAATGAAAAAATCTTATATATATAAAATATCTTAGAATTTTTAGTAGAATTTTTAAGTGTATTAATTATTTTTTATAAGGGCAGTATTAAGGGGGGCTCTAAAATTTGGGGCCCTATAACTCGGGAAGTATACGGGCGATTGGATTTATACTGCGAGCGGATTCAAATGGGATGCCAAATAATATGTGTACCAAATTTAGATTATATTAATAAAAATATAATTTAGTGCATATTTTAAAATTCAAAATTATAATATTAAATAATTTTTTCCGGGCTTTGGGTTAACAAAATGAAAAAATCTTGTAGATAAAAAATATCTTAGAATTTTTAGTAGAATTTTTAAGAATTTCAATTATTTTTATAAGGGCAGTATTAAGGGGGGCTCCAAATTTTGGGGCCCTATAACTCGGGAAATATACGGGCGATTGGATTTAAACTGCGAGCGGATTCAAATGGGATGCCAAATAATATGTGTACCAAATTTGGAGTGAATCGCTCCGGTTCCTTCAGAGGAGTATAGGGCACAAATTTGGTCTTACGAGCGACCGAGCGAGCGAGCGACGACTAACATCCAAGTATATAAGTTATATACATTTTCGGAATCAGGGCGACGAGACGAACACTTTTTCTTAATGAAATTTTTTGATCCGAGAATGCTACAGACACACGACCGAATGCTTTAGCCTCTTCGGTACTACGTACGGCGAGCTAATAAAAAAACCTCCGTAGTAAATGGGTTGACGACAACGAAGAAAATCCAATACTTCCTGAACTTCCAACTCCCGCAACAACCATCAAACCAACTTCACCCTCTGAACTTAAAAAATACTTGAAAAATATCCCTAATAGAAAAGCACCTGGTCATGATCAAATCTCAAATGCCCTACTAAAACACATCCCACGCAAAGGCCTAGCATACCTCGCAACAATCATGAATTCCTGCCTATTCCAAGGATATTTTCCCACAACGTGGAAGCACGCTACAATAATTGTCATCAATAAGCCAGGAAAGGACAAAAAACTGGTAACTAGCTATAGACCAATCAGCCTTCTATCGAGTCTTTCCAAAATGTTAGAAAAAGTGATAAAAGGACGACTCGAACTATTCCTAGAAGATCAAAATGTCCTGCCTGCTATGCAATTCGGATTTCGCGCACACCACTCTACAAATCACCAGCTACTAAGACTTTCCGAGACAATAATTACGGGTTTTGAAAAGAAATCACATACAACAATCTGTTTCCTAGACATAGCACAAGCCTTCGATCGAGTTTGGCATAAAGGACTCCTACACAAGCTAAAAACACTCAAACTACCAACAATACTTTACAAAATCTTGGAATCCTTCATAACTACAAGAACATTCAAAACCAAAATAAACACCACTAAGTCATCAACCAGAAATATCGAAGCCGGCGTTCCACAAGGATCAGTCTTAGGACCACTACTCTTTAACATATACACATACGACATTCCAACACCGAACGGAGCAATGGTTGCAATGTTTGCCGATGACACAGCAAAAGTCACACAAAATACTAGCATAAATGTTGTAAGAGACAATTTACAAGAGGCCGTGGACAACATCAGCGCCTGGCTCAAAAAATGGCGGCTAACATTGAATGCCACAAAATGCGAAGCAAAGATTTTCTCATTGAAAAAATCAGCAGATCCAGAAAATATAATCATTAACAACATCAATGTCCAATGAAATCCACATAACTCTTCCGTTAGGTATCTTGGAGTGCACTTCGACAAACGGCTAACCTGGAAAATGCATGTCAGACAAAAGTTAAAAGATGCAAAATCGCGTCTTGGAATGCTCTATCCCATCATTAACAGAAAATCATCCCTTAAACCTGAACTCACTAAACTTATATACACATCCATCTTACGCCCAATTATCACATACGCATGCTAGATCTGGGGTACAGCCTCTAAAACTAGCCTGAAAAAAATCCAAATATACCAAAATAAAATCCTAAGAATTGCTCTCAACGCCCCATGGTATATACGCAACAAACAACTCCACAGAGAACTGGGACTAAATACAATCAAAGAACACATAAAGAAAATCTCCAAAAAATTCTTCACCACACTGCCAGAGTGCTCAGGAGCCGAACACTATCAACTCGGCAGATGTTCTACTAGAACTAGACTTCGAAGAAGATTACCGCAGGACCTGCTACTATCATCCGAATCCGAAGATGACATCGGAGAAGAAGAATAAACGGTGTAACTAATACAAAGTGCCCTAAAACCTACGAGTGACTATTAGTGCCAAATAACATCTACGATACAGGGGATGTCCACATCGACCCCAATAACGCCACAATAAAGACAAAAATGCCATGTAAAACATTATTTTTGTAGGTCTGGCAACATACAATTATAAAAAAAAAAAAAAAAAAAAGTAAATGGGTTGCCATATTAAATCAAAATCAAAATAAGTATTAAATACATGATCACTAGTAATATTGATGTACAGGACGGTTTAGTAAATGGAGCTTGTGGAACTCTAAAATTAATAACATTTGAACCGAATACCTGTAAACCTGATAAACTATGGCTAGACTTTTCATCTAAACTTGTTGGTAATAAAGCTAGGTTATCTTTAATCGAATATATAAAGGCGGAAAATATAGACAGAAAATTAACACCCATTGTTAAAAGTAAAACTGTATTAAATATTTCGAACAAACTTCAGTACCAAACGATACGCAAACAATTTCCAGTTGTTCCCGCCGAGGCAATAACAATACACAAAAGTCAGGGTCAAACGTATGATGAAATATGCATAGACTTTAATAAATCTAAACGAATCACTCGTTCAATGATGTATGTTGCATTAAGTCGTGTCACAAAACTGTCAGGACTTTATATAATAGGAGAGTTTAAACCACCTAAATTAACCAAAACAATTGATCCAACATTATTGGAATTAAATAAACTAAGAACCGAAAAACGTTTAATTTTATCGTACGATACATTGAAAGAGGTCTGTAATGGTACCACAATAATTTACCAAAATTTGTGCTCCCTAACAATGAAACTGAAATATATTTTAATCGATGAGTGGTATCAAATGGGAGATATTTTAATATTTTCAGAAACCCTGACGAATCTTAAAACGGCTGTAGATATCCCGAATTTCAATGTAGCATTTAGATCAGATATATCAAGTGGTTCAAGGGGTTTAATTTGTTACACCAAACAAAATATTACTATAACGCATATCGAACACATACTGGAAGTTAAACCAAATGCTAATTCTCCGTGTCACATTGAATTATTCATTTTTCATATAGAAAATCACTTCATTGTTAGTGGATATAAGTCACCCGCAATATCTCATTCAATGTTTGAGAAAATATTTCATGAAATGATGAATAAAATAGAAATTTCGGGTAAAGATGTAATTAAGCTCGGAGATTTTAATTTTGATATAAGAAATTGTGATACTAATACATATTTAAACAAATTTTTGGGAGTTATAAATTTGTATACGGCATTGCCAACAGGTGTGGTCACAACCGATACTAATACACAAATTGATGTAATATTTTCAACCACAAAGAAAATCAAATCGGGAGTTTACGAAACGTATTTCTCATACCATAAACCAATATTTGTCATATTGAATTATAACAATTCAAACAGCAAAAACATTACACCAGTGGTAAGCAAAATTGTCAGCTCAAAATTAGTTTCATTAGTTAATTTAACAACAAACGATGAAATTGATATTGATTTTGAAACAAAATATCAAGATATAAATCTTGAAATGAGATCAACAACAAGTCAAAATTGCAATGAATTATCTCCTATTGGGCCAACTGATTTGTCAAATTTTGTAGTACCCGATAGACTAATACAAGAAGATCTAAACACTGTTCTAGATCCTGCAGGATTTTTAGAAGATATTCATATTGACATATTTGGGCGAATAGTTGCTGCACATACAAATTTTAGGCCGCAATGTACAGGCTATGTGCAATTCCCTGAACGAATTCAATCTATTCCTGTGGGAAAGCCACACTTACAGATTTTATTTAGTGGGAATATTGGTGCAATTGGACATTGGATTTGCACTTACTGTAATGACAGTGTCAATAATATGTATGATAGTTTAAATCAAAGAGTGCTGCATAATAGCCACCTGCGATATTTAAACAGACTCTACGGTAATGGAGTAAAACATGTTTTTCATGACGTACAGCAACAAACAAATTGCTACGACTGTGGTGTCTACGCCATGGCATTTGCTACCTCCATTTGTCATGGTAGAAATCCGGCAACGGAAAAGTATGACATTAAATTAATGAGGAAACATGCTGCTATGATTTTGACAACTAAAACATTAGCATTGTTTCCAATGCAGTCAATAGATTGAATCTCAATTGATACATGAATTATTTCATTTCTGTGACAATTTATGCGCAAAAAGTCCCTATGTGTCTGCAATTATGTTTATTTGTGGTCCCTGTACAACATGTCATTCTACATTTATTTATTTTACAATAGGCATGATTTTAAGTCCTTAAATGCTTTCAATTTGTAGTATTATTTTATACGTGACATTTTGTTAAAGGCATGACAATTATAATAATAATAATATAAAATCCTTAAAATGTCTGTAAAAATATTTATAATGTATTTCACAATGACAAACCGTACATACTCTTATATACATTTTGCTATAGGCATGACTCAATGCTACACTACGCCCAGTTGCACAAAAACTGTCAAATGCTAACAAGCCGTCAAGGTGCAAAAATCTGTGCGATTTTTGATCCTTGATGGACTATACAGTTACTATCTGTTGGACTTTTCTACAACTGGATGTAAATTGTAGTGTGCCAAATAGGCCTCCGGGGGAAATTGGGCTCACTTTAAAAACATACCAATTAGCGCATAACGTACAATACCTCAAAGGTTATGTGGAAATTTGTGCAAAATTAGATTTTAAACTTATTACGAATGATTTGCTATAAATGTATCCTATTTCAAATAAATTTAACTATTTATAATTTGCTTCAATTTATTTCTTTTTAACTTTAAAGTAATAATTTAGTAAACGTGCTCAAAAGTTGATTTTCAGTCAAAAATACAATATTTGATTCGGAGACACGTTATATTAATAAGAAAGTACTATCAAATGAAACTATACTTTGTCAGTGGTATTGTAACTGGCATGTCATCAAACATATTCGTATGGGTTATATTTTATTAACTAACAATTATTTATATTTCTCATTGACATACAATATCAATATAATATAGCAGATGCCACTCTGTGTAAAGTACACACCACACACTGAATACACTTCAAATCATCAAATTAATTATATTGGTTTTATGTATATATATATATATATATATATATATATATATATATATATATATATATATATATATATATATATATATATATATATATATATATATATATTGGTAACTATTTACAATAAGTTCCTATGAACTATAAACAATTATAAATAAAATTTGGTAACTATTTACAATTTAGAAAAACCATTGACAAATTAAAGTGTCAGAGGAGAGTTTAGTTACAGGTACTTTTTAAAATAAATAGATTTTGGAATGTAATACATTTTAATTATATATAAACATTGCAGTAATAGATGTACAAGAACAGGAGGAAAATTTTGCAAAAGAAGAAGAAAATAAAAAAAATCAAATTAAGGTGAATTCAAGGGGTATGTATGTTAAATAGTATTACAATAAAAATTGCTAATATAAATATTTTTTACATTCAATAGAAAAAGTTAGAAAAATATTATTTAAAAATAAGGTATAATAATTAAATATTTAACATAATAATTAATACTAACTTAAATTAATTCGAGATAGTGGCGTAAACAAATAAGTTTAAGGAAGAAAATTGAGAAAAACAAGAAAGAAAAAAAAGAATGTAGGGAGCTAAATATTGCCGAAAAAATAGTGGAAGTTGTAAGTATATAATTAATTTTACACATATTTAATTCTAAAAATTTTGTTTATTTACAGCAAAAAATAATTCTAGAAATTGTAAGTTTATTAAATTATATATTAATGTTATTAAATTGTAAATTATATGTTTTTTTAGATGAATAAAAGGAAGTAAATTATTTCATATAGATTTTTATTTAAAGATTGTATTACAAGAGTATTACTAGTTTTACTAATAATAAACAGGCATTATGTATATCTTTATCACATGCATACTTGTTCAATCGTTGGTTAAGTTTACGTCTGTCTAATTTATTTTTCTTTTGTACTAGTCGAAACGCAAAAGAAAGTAAAAATGATCACTTTATGATCGAAAATGTCAAAAATTGAAATGTCATTTCAGAAAAAAAATTTGAAGTATTACTTTTGTTTTGTACGGAACTGCGATTAAATAACGAATTTCAAAATAAAAATACAAAACTTTCATAACAAATTAATTATATTGAAACATAAAGGAACTTAAAAACGTAAAAATACTACGGTCATTCTAAAACAATGATTAATTTCTTTAAAAATATAATGAAAACTACGTAAAAGAAAGTCTAGCGTTGGCCACAACCCATTTTTTAAATTATATATTAATGTTATTAAATTGTAAATTATATGTTCTTTTAGATGAATAAAAGGAAGTAAATTATTTCATAAAGATTTTTATTTAAAGATTGTATTACAAGAGTATTACTAGTTTTACTAATAATAAACAGGCATTATGTATATCTTTATCACATGCATACTTGTTCAATCGTTGGTTAAGTTTACGTCTGTCTAATTTATTTTTCTTTTGTACTAGTCGAAACGTAAAAGAAAGTAAAAATTATCACTTTATGATCGAAAATGTCAAAAATAAAAATGTCATTTCAGAAAAAAAATTTGAAGTATTACTTTTGTTTTGTACGGAACTGCGATTAAATAACAAATTTCAAAATAAAATAAATACAAAACTTTCATAACAAATTAAATATATTGAAACATAAAAGAACTTACAAACGTAAAGATACTATGGTTATTCTAAAGCAATGATTAATTTCTTTATAAATATAATGAAAACTACGTAAAAGAAAGTCTACCGTTGGCCATAACCCATTTTTACTTTCTTTTACAGAGTAATAAGTAAGTATAGGGATCACCAAAAAAATCGAACTCGAGATTTCAACGGATATACACGTTTTGAGCTTCCCTGAATCGAATGTGACTATTTTCGGAGTGACGTCTGTGTGTGTGTGTGTGTGTGTGTGTGTGTGTGTGTGTGTGTGTGTGTGCGTGTGTGTGTGTGTATGTGAACGCTCTAGAGCCGAAACTGTCCAACGAAAAACTATGAGACTTCAAACTTAAGACTTGTGTATGGTCTAGTTGTGCACCTCCTATTTTTGAAAAGAATATTCAAACCGGCAATGCATGTTTACTCTATGCATTTTTTGTTCTATCTCCAATATCACTAGAACGGCTGCACTTACGACAAAAATAGTTATGTTCATAATGAAAGATATTAGTATTTCTCACAACTTTTGTTTGAAAAGTTTCTTCAATAAATGTACCAGTTACGAGAAAACTGCTTCCGAAAATTTTGAGAATCTTGTTTACGTTGCCATGGATTTGCATGTACCTAATAAAATCGGATCATCTGCTATTTTGATAGGAAAACAAAATAGATTCAATTAGATAAATGACATTCCTATGAGTGATAGAATTTGTTTCTTGTATATTTTATCTACAAACGAATAATACACAAAGTAGCATTTAATATATAAATATTGAGTTATTAATAGAACAAGGTAGAATAAGGTAAATTATTAGAGAATCAATCTATATTATTGTTTATTTGCTATTTTAATTGAATAATAAGCTAATTGGTTTAATTTCAGAGTTATACTGTTTAATTTGTCAGTTTGAAGCAAGTAAGATTTTGATTACTATTGATTGATAATTTAACAGAACTATAGTACTTCAACACCATTAAAAATTGGTATAATTTGCTAATTATTCATTAATTTAAGGTAAGCGTCTTTTTCATATTGTTTCTGTTCAATTATTTTCCTAATACTAGAATTTCGAGTATTAAAGAGTAGTTTGTTATCCAAAATCGTTTTTAAAATTTAATATATTAATTAAGTAGTTCCGTTATATAAATAAGTAAAATATTTCTGTTAATTTGGTCCGCAATAATAGATTACAGTTCATAAGTTTAGCTAAATTTGTTACCACTTCTAATAAGTTTTGCTAAAATTTGTTACCAATTCAAAAAATTTGCATTACCATTCAATAAATAAATATAAAGCTAAAATGGGTAAAAAGAAATCATATCGCGCAAAGAAAAATACAAAAAAAAACATTATGAAAAGTAAAAGAATGAACAATGATTACAAAAATATAGAAAATGACCAACAAAAAGAGAATATGAAAAAATTAAGACTTAATGATGAGTATAAGGTTAAAGAAAATGAGCTAAATAAAGATATCATGAAGAAATTAAGACTTAATAATGAGTACAAGATTAAAGAAAAAGACCAAAATAAAGAGAATATGAAAAAAATAAGACTTAATGATGAGTACAAGCTTAAAGAAAAAGACCAAAATAAAGAGAATATGAAGAAATTAAGACTTAATGATGAGTACAAAAATAAAGAAAATGACCAACAAAAAGAGAATATGAAAAAATTAAGACTTGATCAGGCGTACAAAGATAAAAAAAATGACCAAAATAAAGATAATATGAAGAAATTAAGACTTGATGATGAGTACAAGGTTAAAGAAAATGAGCTAAATAAAGATATCATTAAGAAATTAAGACTTGATGATGAGTACAAGATTAAAGAAAAAGACCAAAATAAAGAGAATATGAAGAAATTAAGACTTGATGATGAGTACAAGATTAAAGAAAAAGACCAAAATAAAGAGAATATGAAGAAATTAAGACTTGATGATGAGTACAAGATTAAAGAAAAAGACCAAAATAAAGAGAATATGAAGAAATTAAGACTTGATGATGAGTACAAGATTAAAGAAAGAGACCAAAATAAAGAGAATATGAAGAAATTAAGACTTAATGATGAGTACAAGGTTAAAGAAAAAGACCAAAATAAAGAGAATATGAAGAAATTAAGACTTAATGATGAGTACAAGGTTAAAGAAAATGAGCAAGATAAACATATCATGAAAAAATTAAGACTTGATCAGGCGTACAAGGATAAAGAAAAAGACCAAAATAAAGAGAATATGAAGAAATTAAGACTTGATGCCTCATACAAAGTTAAAGAAAATGATAAAAATAAAGAGAATATGAAGAAATTGAGAAATGATAAAGAGTATCGCGAGAATGAAAAAAGCAGAGAAAAAATACAAAAACATAATAAGCGATCTTCTGATTTCTACAGATATAGGGAAAACTTTCGGAATAAATTAGCTAAACAAGATACAATTTACGCACGCATGAAAATGCAATTTCTTAAAGATAGATCTTCGATGCCTGAATTAGTATGTTGTTGTTGTGAAGGTTTATTTTTTCTTCATTCGGTAACAATTTTTAAAATTGATAAAATTAAAGAATCTTTCTCCGATATATTCTTTCGCAAAATCTTTAATTTCAAATCAAATTATATTTGCAATACTTGTAAGAATTATGTGTCAAAGGGAAATGTGCCCAAATTAGCGACTAGTAATAGTTTAAAATTCATAGACATTCCTAAATGTTTAGAAATGTTGTCACCTCTTGAGGAAAGGATGGTAGCGCCTTATATCAATTTTATGCAATTGCGTTCCTTAAAATCATATATGCTTAATGCGCAAATAGGAATGAAAGGCAGTGTAGTAAATATTCCGGTAGAAATAAATGATATGTTAAAAGTATTGCCTAGAAGCTTTGACAATATGGCTACAATTCAAATTAAATTAAAAAGACACATGGCTCACTCCACAGATTATATGTTTGAATCAATTAGGCCAGCAGTAGTTTGTGAGGCCTTAAGATATTTGTTAGATACTCCACTGTACAAAAAGTATGATATTCAAATTGAACAAAAGTTCTTTCAACAATATGAAAGCAGGTACAGTGAAAAAATAGAATTTGTTGTTGATCAAACAGATTTAATTTCAATTTCTCAAAATTCGCTACAAAAATATTTTGATGAGTCATTCGATGTAAATGAATGTGAAGCAGAGGACGAGGTATTACTTGTGGATAGAAATAATGAAGTAGTTAACAATGTTAAAATAATCGCACCAGGTCAGGGAAAAGTTCCGGTGGCATGGCATTTAGTGGAGGATTTAGATGAATTATGTTTCCCAAAAATTTTCGGCGGTCATTCATTTAGCACTCATCAAAATATATCATATCATGATAGATCAAAATCAGAGAGTCGTCGTCATGATCGCAGATCGTGTATTCCCAGTAGAATTTTGTTTATGGCAAAGAAGAAGTTGGAAAAATCTTGTATTGCTAGTTTAAATATGTGTTTACGTAAAACTAAAAGAACGCAGGGTGTTACAGCCGCAAATGTACTCAATACAGACTTTTTAAACAATTTAGCAAAATTAGACGAGGGCTATAAAATTCTGAAGCAGGTTCGTTCATCGCCATCTTACTGGGAAGGTAGAAAAAAAGAGCTAATGGCAATGATTAGGCAACTAGGTAAACCTACGATTTTTTTGACATTATCAGCAGGTGAAAAAAATTGGCCAGAGTTACTAAAAACTTTAGTAAAATTAAATAAACAACAATTAATTACTATAGAAGAAGCCTACAATCTTAGTGATAACGAAAAAACCGAGCTAATTCGTAATGATCCCGTAACCTGTGCAAGATATTTTGATAATAAAGCCAATAAATTTATGCGATATCTAAAACAAGCAGACAGTATTTTCGAAGAATATTTAGTTGAGGACAGTTATTCAAGGGTAGAATTTCAAATGAGAGGTTCACCACATGAACACATGTTTCTCTGGTTGAAAAGTGCCCCTGTGTATGATGCTTCTAAACCAGAGAGTATTGAGCAGTGCACTAAGTTTGTAGATCGATTTATAACGTGTCGATTCGATGAAAATAATCCATATATAGCGGTACAACGTCATAAACATACACACACTTGCTACAAAGGCAAAAAAAACAAAACAAAATGTAGATTCAACTTTCCGATGCCAGTTATGTCCAGAACAATGATATTAGAGCCACTTACAGATAAAGACGAAACTGTAAAACAAAATCTAGTTAAAATTAGAAATTTGATGCAAGAATTATCAAAAAAGCGTGAACTTGTTAGTTTTGAAGATATATTAACAAAATTAAATCTAACAGAAGAGCAGTATGTTTCATCTTTAAGAGCATCACTAAAACGTACACAAATATTTTTGAAACGAAATAGTTTAGAAGTATCGATTAATTGTTACAATATTCATATTTTGCAATTATTCGAATCGAATATGGACATTCAATTTATATTTGAAGAATACGGCTTAGCATGTTACATAATTAATTATATTAGTAAAGCTGATGCAGGCTTATCGAAATTATTGAGGGATGCAGCTTCCGATATAAATGCCGGGAACAATGGTATTCGAGAAAAGTTTCGAAAAATTTCAAATGTATTTTTAAATAGTAATTTAATGTCAGCTCAGGAAGCTTCATACCATGTGTTGTCTTTGCCACTGTCAAAAAGTAGTAGACAAACTGTATTTATAAATACTAGCCCGATTAATGAACGCGCGCTAATGCTGAAATCAGTTAAATTTTTAAAAGATTTAAATGTAAATTCTACAGAAATTTATATGCCTGATATAATGACAAAGTATAGTGCAAGACCGGTGAATTTGTTAAATATTTGCTTAGCTGAATTTGCTTCAAATTATACTAAAAGATGTTGCAGTAGAGTTGAAAATGACGATGAGGATGAAATCGATATTCAATACAGAAATAGAAAGAAATCAGCAATAATAAGGTATAGAAGATATAAATTAGTACAAGATCCTGTAAATTATTATAGAGAACAAGTATTGTTGTTCTTTCCGTGGAATATTGAGTTGCAAGAGGTAGAAAGTCAAAATTGTGAATTAATTTACAATGACAATATTGAGTTAATTGAAGGCAACAGGCAAAAATATTCTATTCTTGCTGACGAAGTAATAGATGAAGCATTAGAAAACGCTCAGAATGAGATGAAAGATTTAGAATTAGAAGAAATAGATGATTTCATTGCAGACGAACTGTCACGAGGTAAACTAATCGACATTTTAGAACAAGGCGGTACAGCAGTTCCAAAAGATAAACATATAAATAGATTTACGTGTCCTAAAAGAGTTTCCGATGTTGATGTTCAAAAATTAATGTATAATTTAAATGTATTGCAACGTGAATTTGTTATGCACATTTTAAATTCAATTAAAATCAAAAATGTACCTTTGCGAATATTTTTAAGCGGATCAGCAGGCGTGGGCAAAAGTACCGTAATAAATTGTGTGTATCAATTAGTAACAAATCATTTTGACAATATTCCTGGCGCAAATAAAGATAATTTAGTAGTTTTGTTGTGCGCTCCATCGGGAAAAGCAGCCTTCTTAATAAACGGAGTAACATTACATACCGCATTTGCGCTACCCGTTGCTCAATTTGGTGGTAATATGCCAGAATTGTCAACGGATTTAGCAAATAGTATTCGGGAAAAGTTAGTTAATATAAAATTACTCATTATTGATGAAATTTCCATGGTAGGCAGTACACTTTTGAATCGTGTTGATACCCGATTGCGACAAATAATGGGGATTAATGATTCATTTGGGGGTATATCAGTAGTTCTTGTAGGAGATTTGAATCAATTGCCTCCTGTAATGGACTCGCCGGTCTATAAAATATCGAAACGAAATGATATGGATGTATTCTTTGATACCAATCCATTATGGGACGAGTTTATATTTTTCGAGTTAACACAAATTATGCGGCAGAAAGATGAATTGGAATTTATTAAAGCACTCAATAGTTTAGCTATCGGTGCCATGACAAAAGAGGACATTGAACTTATTAAAACGAGGCAGGTTGATGTGTCAATTGTTCCCGACAGAGCTATAAGATTATTCGCAAATAATGCAAATGTTGATTCGTTTAATTTCGAGAAAATCACTAACCACCCAGGCACCGAGTATATATCTGAAGCAAAAGATCTAATACTTGGAAAAATTAATCCCAATACAAGAACTAAATGTTTAGAATCATTAAAACATAAAAAAACATCCGAAGTAAATGGGTTGCCATATTCAATCAAAATCAAAATAGGTATTAAATACATGATCACTAGTAATATTGATGTACAGGACGGTTTAGTAAATGGAGCTTGTGGAACTCTAAAATTAATAACATTTGAACCGAATACCTGTAAACCTGATAAACTATGGCTAGACTTTTCATCAAAACTTGTTGGTAATAAAGCTAGGTTATCTTTAATCGAATATATAAAGGCGGAAAATATAGACAGAAAATTAACACCCATTGTTAAAAGTAAAACTGTATTAAATATTTCGAACAAACTTCAGTATCAAACGATACGCAAACAATTTCCAGTTGTTCCAGCCGAGGCAATAACAATACACAAAAGTCAGGGTCAAACGTATGATGAAATATGCATAGACTTTAATAAATCTAAACGAATAACTCGTTCAATGATGTATGTTGCATTAAGTCGTGTCACAAAACTGTCAGGACTTTATATAATAGGAGAGTTTAAACCACCTAAATTAACCAAAACAATTGATCCAACATTATTGGAATTAAATAAACTAAGAACCGAAAAACGTTTAATTTTATCGTACGATACATTGAAAGAGGTCTGTAATGGTACCACAATAATTTACCAAAATTTGTGCTCCCTAACAATGAAACTGAAATATATTTTAATCGATGAGTGGTATCAAAGGGGAGATATTTTAATATTTTCAGAAACCCTGACGAATCTTAAAACGGCTGTAGATATCCCGAATTTCAATGTTGCATTTAGATCAGATATATCAAGTGGTTCACGGGGTTTAATTTGTTACACCAAACAAAATATTACTATAACGCATATCGAACACATACTGGAAGTTAAACCAAATGCTAATTCTCCGTGTCACATTGAATTATTCAGTTTTCATATAGAAAATCACTTCATTGTTAGTGGATATAAGTCACCCGCAACATCTCATTCAATGTTTGAGAAAATATTTCATGAAATGATGAATAAAATAGAAATTTCGGGTAAAGATGTAATTATGCTCGGAGATTTTAATTTTGATATAAGAAATAGTAATGTTAATACATATTTAAACAAATTTTTGGGAGTAATAAATTTGTATACGGCATTGCCAACAGGTGTGGTCACAACCGATAATAATACACAAATTGATGTAATATTTTCAACCACAAAGAAAATCAAATCGGGAGTTTACGAAACGTATTTCTCATACCATAAACCAATATTTGTCATATTGAATTATAACAATTCAAACAGCAAAAACATTACACCAGTGGTAAGCAAAATTGTCAGCCCAAAATTAGTTTCATTAGTTGATTTAACAACAAACGATGAAATTGATATTGATTTTGAAACAAAATATCAAGATATAAATCTTGAAATGAGGTCAACAATAAGTCAAAATTGTAATGAATTATCTCCTATTGGGCCAACTGATTTGTCAAATTTTGTAGTACCCGATAGACTAATACAAGAAGATCTAAACACTGTTCTAGATCCTGCAGGATTTTTAGAAGATATTCATATTGACATATTTGGGCGAATAGTTGCTGCACATACAAATTTTAGGCCGCAATGTACAGGCTATGTGCAATTCCCTGAACGAATTCAATCTATTCCTGTGGGAACGCCACACTTACAGATTTTATTTAGTGGGAATATTGGTGCAATTGGACATTGGATTTGCACTTACTATAATGGCAGTGTCAATAATATGTATGATAGTTTAAATCAAAGAGTGCTGCATAATAGCCACCTGCGATATTTAAACAGACTCTACGGTAATGGAGTAAAACATGTTTTTCATGACGTACAGCAACAAACAAATTGCTACGACTGTGGTGTCTACGCCATGGCATTTGCTACCTCCGTTTGTCATGGTAGAAATCCGGCAACGGAAAAGTATGACATTAAATTAATGAGGAAACATGCTGCTATGATTTTGACAACTAAAACATTAGCATTGTTTCCAATGCAGTCAATAGATTGAATATCAATTGATACATGAATTATTTCATTTCTGTCACAATGTATGCGCAAAAAGTCCCTATGTGTCTGCAATTATGTTTATTTGTGGTCCCTGTACAACCTGTCATTCTACATTTATTTATTTTACAATAGGCATGATTTTAAGTCCTTATATGCTTTCAATTTGTAGTATTATTTTATACGTGACATTTTGTTAAAGGCATGACAATTATAATAATAATAATATAAAATCCTTAAAATGTCTGTAAAAATATTTATAATGTATTTCACAATGACAAACCGTACATACTCTTATATACATTTTGCTATAGGCATGACTCAATGCTACACTACGCCCAGTTGCACAAAAACTGTCAAATGCTAACAAGCCGTCAAGGTGAAAAAATCTGTGCGATTTTTGATCCTTGATGGACTATACAGTTACTATCTGTTGGACTTTTCTACAACGGGATGTAAATTGTAGTGTGCCAAATAGGCCTCCGGGGGAAATTGGGCTCACTTTAAAAACATACCAATTAGCGCATAACGTACAATACCTCAAAGGTTATGTGGAAATTTGTGCAAAATTAGATTTTAAACTTATTACGAATGATTTGCTATAAATGTATCCTATTTCAAATAAATTTAACTATTTATAATGTGCTTAAATTTATTTAACTTTAAAGTAATAATTTAGTAAACGTGCTCAAAAGTTGATTTTCAGTCAAAAATACAATATTTGATTCGGAGACACGTTATGTTAATAAGAAAGTACTATCAAATGAAACTATACTTTGTCAGTGGTATTGTAACTGGCATGTCATCAAACATATTCGTATGGGTTAAATTTTGAATGGTATGGGAAATTTCATGACAACATATATATATATTGGTAACTATTTACAATAAGTTCCTATGAGAACTATAAACAATTATAAATAAAATTTGGTAACTATTTACAGTAAAAAAATAAATAATATTGATATAATGTCAGAGGAGAGTTTACTAACTGGTACTTTTTAAAATAATTAGATTTTGAAATGTAATACATTATAATTATATTTAAACATTGCAGTCATAGACGTTGAAGAACGTAGAAGAGAAATAGAAGAAGAAAATAAAAATAAGGCAAATGAAATTCAAGAGAAATCTAGGGGTATGTATGTTAAATAGTATTACAATAAAAATTGCTAATATAAATATTTTTTATATTCAATAGAAAAAGTTAGAAATTTTTTTAATAAAAATAAGGTAAGATAATTAAATATTTAACATAATAATTAATACTAACTTAAATTAATTCGAGATAGTGGCGTAAACAATTAAAATTAAGAAAAAAAATTGAGAAAAATAAAAGAGAAAAAAAAGAAAATAGGGAGTTATATGTTACGGAGAAAATCGTGGAAGCTGTAAGTATATAATTAATTTTACACATATTTAATTCTAAAAATTTTGTTTACTTACAGCAAAAATTAATTCTAGAAATTGTAAGTTTTTTAAATTATATATTAATGTTATTAAATTGTAAATAATATGTTTTTTTAGATGAATAAAAGGAAGTAAATTATATCATATAGATTTTTATTTAAAGATTGTATTACAAGAGTATTACTAGTTTTACTAATAATAAATAGGCATTATGTATATCTTTATCACATGCATACTTGTTCAATCGTTGGTTAAGTTTACGTCTGTCTAATTTATTTTTCTTTTGTACTAGTCGAAACGTAAAAGAAAGTAAAAATGATCACTTTATGATCGAAAATGTCAAAAATAGAAATGTCATTTCAAAAAAAAAATTTGAAGTATTACTTTTGTTTTGTACGGAACTGCGATTAAATAACGAATTTCAAAATAAAATAAATACAAAACTTTCATAACAAATTAATTATATTGAAACAAAAAGGAACTTACAAACGTAAAAATGCTACGGTCATTCTAAAACAATGATTAATTTCTTTAAAAATATAATGAAAACTACGTAAAAGAAAGTCTAGCGTTGGCCACAACCCATTTTTTACTTTCTTTTACAGAGTAATAAGTAAGTATAGGGATCACCAAAAAAATCGAACTCGAGTTTTCAACGGATATACACGTTTTGAGCTTCCCTGAATCGAATGTGACTATTTTCGGAGTGACGTCTGTGTGTGTGTGTGTGTGTGTGTGTGTGTGTGTGTGTGTGTGTGCGTGTGTGTGTGTGTATGTGAACGCTCTAGAGCCGAAACTGTCCAACGTAAAATTATGAGACTTCAAACTTAAGACTTGTATATGGTCTAGTTGTGCACCTCCTATTTTTGAAAAGAATATTCAAACCGGCAGTGCATGTTTACTCTATGCATTTTTTGTTCTATCTCCAATATCACTAGAACGGCTGCACTTACGGCAAAAATAGTTATGTTCATAATGAAAGTTATTAATATTTCGCACAACTTTTGTTTGAAAAGTTTCTTCAATAAATGTACCAGTTACGAGAAAACCGCTACCGAAAATTTTAAGAATCTTGTTTACGTTGTCATGGATTCGAATGTAGCTTAATTAATCGGATCATCTGCGCCTGTCAATATTTCGACAAGAAAACAAAATGGTCTGAATTAGATAAATGACATTTCAATATATATCTGTAGAGAATTCGTTAGTTTTGATAGTTCTTCAAAACCATTCCAAATTGGTATTGGTATAATTTTCAACGCATTCATTTATATAAGGTTAGCTTGGTTTTCATATTGTTTCTGTTGGATTATTATTTCTTAATATTATATTTTTATAATCAATAAATATTGATGAAAACTACGTAAAAGAAAGTCCCGCGTTGGCCACAACCCATTTTTTTACTTTCTTTTACAGAGTAATAAGTAAGTATTGTAATCATGAAAAATTTCGAACTTGAGATTTCAGCGGATATACATGTTTTGACCTTCACTGAATCGAATGTGACTATTTTCGGAATGACGTCTGTCTGTCTGTGTGTGTGTCTGTGAACGCTCTAGGACCAAAACTGTCGAACGAAAAATTATGAAACTTCAAACTTAAGACTTGTATATACCCTAGATGTGCACCTCCTATTTTTGAAAGGAATATTCAAACCGGTAGTGCATGTTTACTCTATACATGCTGTCAATAAAACTAGGTATAAGTACATTATATTTTATTATTATGTAGCTACTTTAAATAATTATAAGTGTTTCTGAAGTATTAAATAGTTTTTTTTTTTAATCAAGCCTTAATAATCAGCCTAAGATCAACACGTCAAGATGACGTACTACTAACCACTAGTGTTACTATTCTAGGGTTAAGGGGCCAATAATTATACCGCTTACCCTATATGTCACTTTCTTCACAGCAAAAGTTTGCCGCATGCCTAATCTTACAAGTATTGCAAATATAATTTGATTTTAAAATTAAACATTTTACTAAAGAATATATTGGAGTAAGGTTGTTTGTTTTCATCGACAAATAAACTTGTAATCGAAGGAAAAAAAAAACAGATTTATCCATTACTTGTTTAGTAGGCTATTATTGGTTTAGATTGTGCCGTTTCTCGCCAAAAAAAAATGGCACTGGTCCCCAGGTTTACTTAAGCCACATATTGAAAGATGATCAAGGAAAGATCATCTGTCCGGTTCTGAGAAAATACTTATGTCCTACCTGTCGTGCATCAGGTGACGGGGCACACACAATTACGTATTGCCCAGAATATAGGACGATATATGGTAAATAAAAAACAAATTTTGATTTTAATTATATATATATATATATATATATATATATATACGAGGGGCGTTCAATAAGTACTCGGTATTGGTATGAAGGAATATAGGGACATAAATCTCATGAAGAGATTAGGTAAATATGCTCATTATTAGTATAAATATGTAGTTTAAGATAATCGGTTCATCAGTTTCAATTCAATCGTTGTACAGTACGAGCAAGATGAGCAATATTTTGAAAACTAAGAATTTTGAACACAGAGCCGTGATAAAATTCCCCACCAAGCAGGGGAAAATTCAAAAAATTATTATCGGAGAAATGTTGGTGGTATATGGTGATTCTGCTCCTTAGTTATCAACTATCCAAAAGTGATCTAGTGAATTTAACATGGGTAGAGAGATCATAGACGTTAGTACCGAAGAAAATGTGAAATATATCGAAAACCTGGTGTTGGACGATGACCAAATGAAAGTAAAAAAATTAGCAGAATTAACCAACCTTTCCATTGGATCAGTTTTCACGATTTTACATGAGCGTCTTGGTGTGACAAAGGTTGGCGCAAGATGGGTGCCAAGAATGCATACGCCAATTCAAAAAGCACACCGCGTACAAACCAGGATGGCTAAAGTTGCTGCCGCTAGTGATCAGACCTGTGGGTACCAAGAAACTAATCATCCTCCCTATAGTAAATATTTGGCCGCCAGTGATTATTTTCTCTTTCCAAATTTAAAGAAAACTCTTCGTAGAACCCATTTTCCTGACGATGCATCTGTAAATGAGCATTTTGGTAACAAAAATAAAAAACTTTTTTTTTGATGGCATAAAGGAGTAAATTAAACGATGTAACAAATGTATTCATGTTCATGGAGATTATATTGAAAAATAAAAATATAATATTTGTCTAGTACTTTTATTTCATACTCATACCGAGAACTAGTTGAACGCTTCTCAAACATATATATATATATATATATATATATATATATATATATATATATATATATATATATATATATATATATATATATTTATCAGACTTGAAGATGACCTCACAGTCGAAACAATTGCCGTTTTTAAATAAAAACTGTGAATCTTTACCAAGTGTTTTAATTATTTATTATATATATATATATATATATATATATATATATATATATATATATATATATATATATATATATATATATATATATATATATATATATATATATAAACAACTACAAGAAATTTTAAAACATTTTATATTTAAACCCAAGAGCTATACAAAATAATTATATACATATAATCTTTTCGAAATTTAAAATCAAGTTTGTTTACACATATTTGGATTATTGCTTCAATAGTCAGAGAATGAAATAAAGTTTTCATCAGTAAAAGAATCAGAGGTTAGGTTAGGTTCATTTAAACCAAAAAACGTTCATTTGTAGTTATTGCCGGAGTAAAGGCGAAAGCGCTGTTACATACCTAAGTCATAATTTGAAACAGGGCTACCGCATCATTTGCCCTCTACTCAGAATATACAAATGTACAAGTACCCAACTTGATCAATGAAATAAGTAAGATTTTTAACTGAGGGGTGCGGGGTTACTACCATTAAATACATTAAGCCACCTAAAACTAACTCTCTTGACCACCAGCTTTCGTTGACTTCACTTCTCTGAGATTTTTGATTTATATTTTTTGCAAGTGTTAAATTCAGTGCGAAAACGAAATAAATATGTATTCATGTAAGTAAATGTATTATAACTGTTTAATTGTTTTGTTCGTCCGTTTAATTTGTCATCTTGTGTGTACATGCATTTCTTTTCTTTATATTAAACCATTTAAAACGACTGGCAGTGTTTGATTTAATTTAATTTGGTATAACTTAACTTAGTTATACCTGGTGGCAGCCTATCATTTCGTAAAATTAATACCAAATGTACTTCACCTTATAAAATCACCAAATAGTGACATAGGAAGGTACGATTGGTACAACTAGTGACCTTATGGTAGGATTGAATTTTCTAGTCCCTAGCAGATTTTATTAAATTTTTACTACACATTAAAAGAAAATATGACTGAAATAAATATGCAAGATCTTGGATATATGATATAAACAATGAGACTTCGCAATAAATTAGTTAGTTTTGCGGGTAATTCTGATGTATCAGTTAACGATTTTATCACAAATTTTGAATATCTTAGCGGTGTTGGTAACTGGCCAGCATACAAAACTATTTTATTAGCTAAAGCTAGGTTAAAAGGACATGCAAAATTATATATCGAATCACATTCAATATTAAACGCTACGCAGGATTGTACTATTTTTAAAACGGGTTTAGTTGAACGGTTTGCTCCTAAATTTGATCCAATTACAATGGAAAGACACTTTGCTACTTGTTATCAACATAAAGGAGAAAATATCGAAACGTATGTTAGCCGATTGCGAACAATAGGTCAGCATCTTCATGATACTAGCACAAACGTTGCAGAACAAAATATAATTAATAATATATTAGATAAAAGACTTTTACAACAATTTAAGTCAGGAAGAATTTCCTACATGGCAAAGGAATGTACTTATTTCAAACCCTAAAAATCTTGCAGAGGCTGTGGAAGTAGCGAAGAGATTAGAAACAATACAACAACATTTTCGAGTTGACTCTGTTACAGTTAATGAAGTGAAAACTCAAATAGACTTAGTTGCAACACTTGACTCACTAATTACGCAAAGAGTAAATGCTTAAACATCCAATAATTCTTTCAACCCAATAAATAATTCGGCAACTAATCAGCAAAATGAACTTTTAAATCAAGACATCCAAACAGTAGATATAATTTTAACTGCCATAGTTATAATAGATTTGATCAACAAAATGTGAATCATAATCAACATTATAAACCACTAAATTTTCAGAATAATTATAGACAGAACTCTCATGCAAACATGTCAAATGGGAGATGATAATTCAAACTATAATCTTCATAGATTTGATACACCTAACTTTAACCAAAATTCAAATACCAATAGGAACAAGCACTAGCGCTAGCGCCAGTGCTATCAGCTCGCCGTTCCGGCGATCAATAAATACAAAACTAAAAGCGATAGCAATTATTATAGTACAAAATTTATTGTTGTTATGATATTTCATCGGCATTTAATATGAAATTAATAAATTTCTAAGTTTACGTATATAATTCTTAATCATCGACATTATACTCACATAGCCCATTGAACCAATCTAACCAATTATGATCCCGACATTTATTTATTCCTGTACCATAACAGTTTTAATTTCCAAAAACCCCACATTTAAAATTGCACACATCCACATGGGTAACGTTAATATCGTTCGTTTCGTGATTTGCCAAGGATATTGATAATTATTTGATGAACATTTCCTAATTTTATTAATTAAAACACAGAAGCAAATGGTTTATACATTGGAAAATATAACCAAACAAATTACTGTCACATAAACATAACTTCTTCATTTTACTAACAGATGGCGATCGATGTCTGATATACTTCAAAATATATTTATATTATTTTTTTAAGCCTATGGGCTCACAATTTGAAAAAACTTTAATCACATAAAATATCTTCGAATGTTGAGTAGAAAATTCTAAAAATTTTAAAAGTTGACTAAGGGCAGTATTTAGGTGGGTTCCAAATTTTGGGGGCCTATAACGCCGGTCCTGTACAGACGATTGGATTTAAAATGCGACGGGAACATCACGGGCATGGAAATTATATGTATACCAAATTTCATCAAAATCGGCCCGGTACCTTCAGACGAGTTGCGGTCACAAACTCAGGTCTTACGACGGACCGACCGAGCGAGCGAGATACATACATCCAAGTATATGAGTTATATATATTTTTGGATTCAGGGCGAAAGTACAAGAACTTTTTGTTAAGATTTTTTTTCGATCCGAGCATGTTACAGACACACGACCAATCACTATAGCTCTTTTGTACTTACTGTACGACGAGCTAATAACAGACATTTTGAAAATAACAGTAGACCATACAGTAATTTTAATAGAACGAGTATTCACGATAATATAATGTGTTTCAAATGCAAAAACATGGGTCATTATGCAAAATTTTGTCCAATAAATCAGGGAATAACAAATAATACTATATGTGCTAGATGCGAAAAGATAGAACACGCCACTAAAAAATGTCAAGCGAAATTAATTAATACAAATCGAAATCAGCAAGCTTTAAACGCCAACCAGTTGTCGATGTCCTCGAATCAGACGCCTTAAATCTCCATCAAATTAAAGATTATGTACCAGCTATTCCGAAATAGAAATTTTGATTTTTTAGTAGATATCGGAGCTAGTATTAGTATAATTAAACGATCAATGATTAAGGGGCAAAAATTCAGTGCGATAAGTAAGAATAGATTAATAACCGGGATTTCGGGTCAACCTTTACAAGTTATTGGGACCGCGAATATTCAAATTGATTTAGGGAATACAAGCAAATGTCATGATTTTATTGTATGCGAAGATAATTTATCTCTGTCAACCGACGGATTCATTGGATTAGATTTTCTCAGGAAGTACGAACCAGAATTAAGTTTTATTAGTAAAATAGTTAAATTAGGGGAGGATAAATTAAAGATTTCAACCGTGAACGATTTTGTAAGTAAAGAGCAGTTGATTGAGGAAACCATAACATATCGGGAAAGTGACCAAGTAGAAGCAGTTAGCGCAAATGTTTCAATGAATTCTATTCAAGCTAATATAGATTCGCCAGATTCTCTGCAAAACAAGGTTATCGATTCAATAGTAAATCAGTGGTCAAAGTAGATTTAGTCAAAGATTGTTGGTTTGATTCAGTACTAGAAGATTTAAGTAAAGAAATAACAAGAAATAAGAATCAGATCGATGGTCTCGACGAAAATCTTGATACGGAAGTTCCAACGAGTTCTATACGTACCAAAGGTGACTTGATATTTTCATCATGAAGCGAGATTATTTGCACTGGTATTAGAGATAATATAAAACAGGGTTCAGGTAGCATTTTGATAGAGCCTGCCGAAATATTGACTCACGGAATTTTAGCAGCCAGAGTTGTGGTTAGCAATGCAAATAGAGAAGTTTTGATTAAATTAATGAATATTAGTAACGCTGAGATTCGAATACCCTCTAAAACCATTATCGGCTATGAAGAAATAATTACTCTAGTAGAAAACGATAATAGTGAAGTTAAAATTAGTAAAATTATGAATATTAATGATGGAAATTTTCCCCAAAATTTCAACGCAGATCATTTGAATCCAGTAGATAGACTAAAATTATTTGATTTTCTTAATGATTATCGTGACATATTTATGTTTGAGGGAACAAAGTTAGGTTACACGTCAAAAATTAGCCACCGAATAATTACCGAGAATGTTCATCCAATTGCAAAAGCTCCTTACCGCGGGCCACATGCACAAAAGGAAGTATTAGATAATGAAATTACTACCTTATTAAAAAAAGGAATCATAGAAGAATCCGATTCACCGTGGTCAGCACCCGTAGTGCTGGTAAATCGAACTATGCCAGACGGTAACTCGAAATTTAGACTTTGCATTGATTTTCGAGCTCTTACTAATGTAACAAGAAAAGATTTTCTACCATTGCCAAACTTAAGAGATACTATTGAACAACTTAGCGGCGCTGCATTATTTACATTAGATTTTGCTAGTGGTTATCACCAAGTCGCCGTTCCGGATGTTGATAAGGGAAAAACTGCATTTAGTACCCCCTGGGATCATTACCAATGGAATCGCATGCCTTTCGGTTTATGCAATGCACCAAGCACCTTCCAGCGTTTGATGTTTTGCATACTGAGTAGTTTAAGGGGTTAGGGGTAGTCAGGATTTTCAAAAAATCGTTTTTTTTTTTGCATTTTCGTTAAGTGTAATATCTTAAAAATATTCTCTGAAAATTTGAAGTTGATCCGATAATAATTTTTCGAGTTATTCGACAAATAACAAAGAGCGCTCGGGCACTCCAAAACGCTCGGGAGCAGGTAGCTAGCGGCAGCTGCAAGCAACCGGTTTCTCGGGTTCTATTGTCATCCATTTATACCTAAATTTATAAATACCCTACTATATATATTTACAATTTCTAGGTAGTATAAGTACTACAAATTTTTTGTTTTTCGCCACGTCACTAGTATGCCTGTAGCAGTTGCGGAGAGCAGTCGATAGTTGTGCGTTATTAAAATAAATTATTTTTGAAGTTATTTATTATGGGACGTGATACGAAAAAAGTTTCGAGAGAAGTTCGGAGATCTGAAAATACCCGTAAGTCGTATTCAAAGAAACGAAAAAATGTATTTAACCCAAAAACGGCGGAACGTGATGAAAGTGTTCGGAGTACATCGTTTAAAAAACTGAAACAAAATACTGAAAACGATGTACCCGAAAGTTGCACCACTGAATTTCGAATAATTAATTTTATTACAGTATTCACTGCCATTTCTGCTCTTGTGAAATGTAAAAAATGTGATGGAAACATTGCATTTCAAACAGCTAGTACACGTGGGCTGGGATTTAAAATTGTAGTTTCTTGTAATTACTGTGACAATGAATATTCCTTCGTGCTCTTTCATTGGGCATTCCTATGAAATAAATAGACGCTTCATTTTTGTGATGAGAATACTAGGGATAGGATACGAAGGTTTGTGCAAGTTTTGTGGCCTGATGGACATGCCGTCTTTTTTAGATAAAACTACGCATACAATATTATTGAAGCACATTTTAGATTGTGGTAAAACCGTTGCAGAAGCCTTGATGAAAAAAGCTGTGAATGAAGAAAAAGAAGCAAGTAGTGAAAATGAAAATAAGAATGATTTGACTGTATCGGGAGATGGAACCTGGCAAAAAAGGGGATTTACATCGTCATTTGGAGTTTCTTCTATAATTGGCTATTTTACTGGAAAGATTCTTGATATAAACATTAAAAGTGCTTATTGTAAGCTATGTGAGTATTGGAAAAATAAAAGAAATACGGTTGAGTTCGAGGAATGGTATGATACGCATGAAAATGAGTGTAGTGCTAATCACAGGGGGTCTTCTGGGAAAATGGAGGTGGATGCGATGATTGAAATGTTTCAGCAGTCTGAAACAAAATATGGAGTTAAATATATCAACTACATTGGCGATGGTGATTCAAAAACCTATTCTGGAATTATAAAAGCAGATCCTTACAAAAATACAACCGTAAATAAAAAGGAATGTATAGGCCATGTTCAAAAGCGGATGGGGACTCGACTGCGTACTCTGAAATCTAAACAAAAAGGTCTTGGTGGTAGAGGTAAGCTTACAGGAAAAGTTATAGACAAATTAACTGTGTACTATGGTTTATCTATACGTCGTCATTGCGATTCTATGGAAGAAATGAAATCTGCTATTATGGCAACTTTTTACCACTACGGTTCGACTGATGAAAATCCGAATCATGATATGTGTCCAAAAGGCGAAGATTCTTGGTGCTCTTATCAGCGCGCTGAAGCACGTGGAGAGCTTGATACTTATACTCAAGATTATTCTCCCTTACCTCCTGATGTTTTAAAAGCTATTAAACCGATTTACGACGATCTCAGTAATGATAATTTACTTTCAAGATGTGTAGGTGGATTCAATCAGAATAATAATGAGAGCTTCAACCAACTAGTGTGGAAAATATGCCCAAAAACCGTGAATACTAGTTATACTATCGTACAAATTACTGCATACATAGCTACTTGTATATTTAATGAAGGTATACATTCATTATTAATGATTATGAATACCCTAGGACTTGATTGTGGGTCTAATTCCCATCGGTATGCTGAAAAAATGGATGCTGCACGTGTGAAAGTGGCAGATCAGCGCGCCACCGACAACACTCGGGAAGGCAGAATGCTTCGTAGGCAACACCAAATTGACGTTTTGGAAACTTCCACAATGGCTGAAGATCTATTATATGGCCCAGGAATAGATGACTCTGTGTAAGTAATTAAATAATTCGTATTTCTGTACGTAAATCTAGTGTGAAACTTTAAATGCGTTTTTCTCAAAACTATGTTTTTTGAACTGGTGACAACTGTAACTCGATAACCGCTCAGTAGATTTTAATGAAATTTATACAGCTTTTAGAATACATAATAAACTCAGGCCTGATCGAAGGATTTTTTTTTTCCAAAAATTTCGATTTTTTAAGACCAATTAACTGTTGATTTTTTCCTGAAAATCTAGAAAAAAATTTCCTGAGGCCGCCATTTTGTTAATTTTTGAAAAAAAAAAGCTTCGATCAGGCCCAGGATTATCTATTTATAAAACTAATTTTTTTCATCCGATTGATTTTAGATGAATCTCCAAGGACTTATGACAGTCACCGCAAGGACCTTTTTTTGAAACTGGGTCAACACAGACAGCTATAACTTTGAAAATTATAAAAAAATTTTTTTCAAATTTTCGTGACTTCAAGTCAAAACATTGTTTAATAATGCCATATTATTACTTTTGTGAAATAAAATGATTTAATAGCAAAAAAAATTACTGAAAATTCTCATTTTTTCGTCTCTCTGACTACCCCTAACCCCTTAACTGGAAAGAAGTGTTATGTATATTTAGATGACATAATTGTTTAAATAAAAGAACACTTGGTTGTTTCACAATATATTGTGAAACAACCAAGTGTTCTTTTATTTAAATATTAACATGTTTCACCAAGTGCCAACCACTATTTCCATTAATGACATAATTGTGTTTAGTAAAAATGATATAAATGAGCATATTTCGCGACTTAAACACATTTCTGATAGATTAAGAAAACAATCTTAAAATTGATAAATGTAAATTTATACAGAAAGATACTAGATATTTAGGTCATATAATATCAAGTGATGGCGTAAAACCAGATCCTGCAAAAACACAAGCTATTGTTAACTATCTAACGCCGAAATCAGTTCGCGATATCAGAGCTTTTCTAGGTTTGGTAGGATTTTACAGGAGATTCGGAAATTCTCAAAAACAGCAATACCACTCTCTTCTCTAACAAAAAAGAATACACCATTCATCTGGGATTCCAATACACAGGAAGCTTTTGATAGTTTACGTTCAACTTTAGTTGAGGATCCAGTATTAAAATGTCCGAATTTCCAAGAACCATTCATTTTAGCGACAGACGCTTCCGGCGAAGCCCTCGGTGCCATTTTGAGTCAAAAGATTGCAATGCACGAGCATCCAATTTGCTATGCAAGCAGAATCTTGAACAACGCTGAAAAAAATTACTCACCAAGTGAAATTGAATGTCTTGTAATCGTTTGGGCCGTGAACACATTTCAATGTTACATTTATGGCACAAAATTTACAATAATAACTTATCACAGACCTTTACGTTGGCTTATGAATCTTAGAGATCCGAGTAGCAGATTAGCGCGTTGGGCATTAACCCTAATGGAATACGAGTTCAATGTAATTCATCGACCAGGAAAAGAACACGGAAATGCTGATGTACTGTCGCGAATTTCAATCGGATATATTGATGAATTTGAACCTATGTGGGATAAAGACCGTATTCGTTAAAATCAACAACAAGATCCAGTTATCAAGTTAATCGAAAAACTAAGCCCAGCAGGCCTAGAAAATGAATATTTTATTGATAATGATGGAATATTGTACAAAGAACGCACCCAGAATGAACGAGAGGATCGATTAGTCGCACCAAGGATAATGATAACGAAAATCTTAAATACATATCACGATTTACCACAAGCAGGACACCAAGGATATGATAAAACTTTGGAGTTAGTAAAAAGACGTTTCTTCTGGAAAGGAACGGCTAACTGCATTAAAGAATACTGCATGAAATGTGTATCGTGCTGCGAACGGAAGACATCACCACACATACGTTCAGCACCTCTCCAACAATTTCCAGAATGTTTGACACCATTTGAAAGGGTTTCAATGGATATCGTAGGTCCACTGCAAACTACTAGACAAGGTAATAAATACATATTGACTTTTCAGGACGCCTTTACACGTTATCCAGAAGCAATTGCATTGGCCGATCAAAAAGCAGAAACAATAGCCAAAGCATTTGTTACGGAAATAATATCTCGACATTGAGCTCCTAATCAATTACTAACGGATAGAAGAACTAATCTTGTATCTGAAATCTTTAAAAATGTATGGTAGTATGCTGAGAATAACTAAGCTTCAAACAACGGCCTACCATCCTATGTGTAACGGACGGATCGAGCGATTCCGTCGAACTTTGGCAGACTGTATGTCACATTATATACAAAAGGACCAAAATGATTGAGATAAATGGCTACCTTATTTAATGATGGCACTCAGAAATTCATCTCATAGTGCTACAGGAGAAATACCGTTTTTCTTACTGCATGGACTTGAATTCGAATTGCCGTTTGACGATATCACAGATATACTAGATAGCCGATAGATATGGCCGACACATGAGATTTTGGATGCAAATAGAATCTGACAGTTCGCAAGTCAGGTTCTCCAATGTAAACGGTCTTTCGTATGCGCGCGCAATCTTAGACCAAACCTACTATATTTACCGCCGAAACAAAATTTCAAATTAACCAATAAACTTTAAGTAAAAAGTAAACAATCTGTTTGACAGTTATTTTGTTTTTTACATTTTTTAATATTCTATTTCCTTAAAATAATACATTAGAAATGATGAACGTTATGAAAATTAGTACTTTTTAGTAACCAATAAATATATAATAAGAAATTACCATAAATTTTATGTTTAACCTACTTTTCCTCATAATATTCTTAAATAATATTAAATACATATTTAACAATGTTTATTAGATTACTTTTCCAACATATTTTATAAATATATAATGAAGAACTCTGCCTTTTCAAATCCTATTGACATTACATTTCAAATTAACCGCCAATATCTAAGTCTGTATCACTCTGCAACACCTTACTTGCATGTTGTTCAATTTGCCACCATTCATTAACATGGTATCGGCTATCTAGTATATCTGTGGACGATATATTATCATCAAACAGAAAGTCGGAACCTAAAACAACTACAGACTACAGCACCGAAATGAGATCACGACTAAGCGACGCGCATTCAAAAGTTCGGGAAAAACTCAGAAATATACACAACCGTAATGAAGTTACATATACAATATGAAGACAGCACCAGTAAAAATCAAAGTTGGAGAATATGTATTTCTTCGTAATTCAACCTTACCACTAGGATTGAGTCGTAAATTAATAAAGCCTTGGACAGGACCATTCCTGATTATGAAACAATTGAACCCAGTCAATTTTGTAATAAAGGACGTTAAATCTGGAAAGGAAAGTGTGGTTCATGCTAAACGCTTGAAACCATACTGGGCGGATATTAACGAACATTAGGACCAAACACCGAAGAAACCAACTTCAACGTTCCAAGATAATCAATTGAGTAATCAAACAAGTTATATCAATTTACCCCCTTATCCTACTTACTAGACAAATGAACATACCGACCCTTCTACTGATAACGAGGTAATAATCAGTGATACAAGTGACAGCGAAAGTACAGACCATAGTCATCCTTCGACAAATACTACACCACCGGAAAATAGTGAAAGCGAACAAGCTAGTGATGATGAACACCGTGGCAACTGTCAACCGCGATATTTAACTCGAAGTTCAGGAAGACCTCCGGATACTCCGTAGATATTACAAACTAGAATTTAATTTGACTTGGTTGTATTTAGGATTAAATTGTGTAATAATATATATATTTATAATTCTTAGTTATAATTTAAATAATCCCAAAATGTTATAGATATTTTGTGGTTCTTCGCCTTCTCTCCTCTAACTCATGACAAAGACGCGCAGCTCATGGACAAAGGATTGGTGTTTCTAAAGAAAGAAGAGATCCTACTCACAGGAGATAGTTGGATTCTAACCTCGGATGTGAACATCCGTCAATTCCAAACAACCATGGAAACATTCGAGGCTGTATTAAGAACAATGGACACTGATCGAGCACTAGGCAGAGATATAGAACCAGCACTTCGAGATCATTTATATGAAATTGTAAGTAGGGAACATAACATAATTAAAGCTGACGTTCATAAATTAAAAATTAAATTAAAGAACTTGATAAAGACCGTAGCTCCATATGAAACTGGACGATCAAAAAGAGGTTTGATCGATGCAGGCGAAAATGTACTTAAATTTTTATTTGGGACCGCAGATAATAAAGACCTGCAGATAATTAATGATAAAATTAATGATTTGTCCACTGACTCGGAAGGAATTTTAAATGTAATGAATTGAATGAGCGAGTTTGTTTTGAATGATTTAAAAGAAAGTATTTCTGATTTTGGTAATGCGTTAGAAGCAACAGCATTACACAAAGTAAGTCCTATATTTATTAATTAAACACTATTATCGCAAACCTTAAGCTCAATACAAAATCATTTACCAAATGGACTTACACTACTTACAACAAATTTTGAAAAAAATGCTTACATATATTACGACCTTGCGACTGTACGGGCAGTATATATTAAAGATACTCTAAGAATATTCGCAGAAATTCCTTTAAAAACCACAGGTCGATATTTTAATATTTTTTGTGCCTTGCCTTTGCCTTATAATTCCGGTAATAAAAACACTAAATTGTATATTGAATCCGAAATGCCGTATTAAGCTGTGTCAGAAGACGGACAGTATTATTTAGAATTTGACACTCCTGATTTAATGTTATGTAAAAACGATTTCATTAAAAATTTGTCCACCTCATAAACCAGTGCGAAGAACAACGGATTTATCTTGTCTAACCGCACTTTACACGGGAAATACTGAACAAGTTCCAAATATTTGCAATCATAAAGTTACTCTGGATAATAGATCAATATTATACAGAGCAAAGAACACTAACTCATGGATTTATAGCGTACAAAAAGATATTGTGACTTACAATTACCCTAGCCAATCAGATCCACAACATTTTCAAACATATATGTACTAAGGTGATATTGAACACCGGAGTAATGACTATACCAGCTTCATGCATAGTTCACAGTGATTATTATATCTAAATCGTTGAGGAATTTCATCGTCAAAAGGCTATTTACTTAATATTTTAGAGAATTTAGAAATATTAAAAATTGACAAAAACCCAACAGTGACTTCATTAAATGACAAAATACAATTTGAATATAGCCCTCTCCTATCTATTTTATGCGACGCTACTGATTCCAGCTGATTTTTAATTTTTAATATACGTTCCTCATGTAGTGGTTCCTCGCCAATTGACCATTCTGCTCCGGTCCGTCTACGCTTCACGTTATTTGTTGTTGTTTCTTAAATTTTATTAATATACAAAATTTATATATTCTTTTGTACCGTTAAATTTTACATCATTTAATATCTAAATATGTTTATACACCAAAATCGTTATTTCACAATGGATAATCTGACCTTCAACAATATGTATTATTAGTTTGTAAGTATAAGTTGCTTATGTTTTAATTTTGATTTGGATATTATAAATTTTCTTTTTCAACCAGCTATGTACCTGATGATGATTTTGTAAAAAATCGAAACCGGTCGTACATTATCTTTAATGAATAAAGAAACTGTGAAGAATAAGACGTTCTCCTAAAATTATTTTCCTTAAATTATTATATCTTATTGCCACATTCTACAACCATTACCAAAATTTCATCAGAATATTATAATATTATCATTCCGCCATTAGAATCTAATATTATGAATTTGTCATAAAACTGGAACACCTGATGAAATACGAGAAATTATTGAAAGTTTAAATACCGAAAAGATAAAAGGAATAAATGTTAACAATTAACAACATATAAAAGATATACGGTTAAGGAAAAATCAAAAACGGAACTACTTCTATGGATTTGGATCTATAAGTATTATCATAGGCATAATTCTGGTAACAATCGCGGCGTAGAAACTCAGACGTTTTATTAGTTGTAAATCAAAGTCTATACAAAATAATTATATAATAACTATATATATATATATATATATATATATATATATATATATATATATATATATATATATATATATATATATATATATATATAATCGTTTTGAAATTTAAAATCAAGTTTGTTTACACATATTTGGATTATTGCTTCAATAGTCAGAGAATGAAATACAGTTTTCATCAGTAAAAGAATCAATACATTCAAACCAAAAAATCATTCTTTTGTAGTTATTACCGGAGTAAAGGCGAAAGCGCTGTTACATACCTAAGTCATAATTTGAAACAGGGCTACCGCATCTTTTGCCCTCTACTCAGAATATACAAATGTACAAGTACCCAATTTGTCATGCGACAGGCGATGATGCCCACACGAAAAAGTACTGCCCAAAAATGACATTGAAACAACGTAAGTAATTACATTTTTTATTTATAGTGCGATTCTGAGCCAGTCTATAGGTCTATAAGGAGAATTAGTAAGATTTTCAAAAGGCTGTAGTTCTTTAATGGAGACATATTTTAGTATTATTAATTACACATATATTGTAGCAGTTGACCTAAACATTTAATTGTTCTTATTTTATATATTTTAAACTGTTTACGTTTGCATGTCTGATAGTAGTTGTCTTTACGTTGAATTTTACCCTTGTAGAATAACGGTATTTTGGCCATTGTTGTAATGCAATGTTCAGGGTACCTGCTAGAGATAGTTGACGCAAGTTGACTTTCTAAGATCATGTAATTTTTAACCAGGACTCTGACGCTGTACCCAGTTGACCAATGAAATAAATAACATTTTTAACTGAGGGGTGCGGGGTTACTACCCTTAAATACGTTAAGCTACCTAAAACTCACTCTCTTGACCACCAACTTTCGTTGACTTCACTTCTCTGAGATTTTTGATTTATATTTTTTGCAAGTGTTAAATTCAGTGGGAAAACGAAATAAATATGTATTCATGTAAGTAAATGTATTATAACTGTTTAATTGTTTTGTTCGTCCGTTTAATTTGTCATCTTGTGTGTACATGCATTTCTTTTCTTTATATTAAACCATTTAAATCGACTGGCAGTGTTTGATATAATTTAATTTGGTATAACTTAACTTAGTTATACCTGGTGGCAGCCTATCATTCCGTAAAATTAATACCAAAAGTACCTCACCTTATAAAATCACCAAATAGTGACATAGGAAGATACGATTGGTACAATATATTATGTTCGATATATCTTTAAGAACCAGTTTAGAAATGATTTGCAATTCAATTAAAATATATATTACACTATCAATATTTTACGGATTGTACTTATAGATGCATAAATTTGCCCAGAATTCCACCATTAATCACCGCAAAAGTACATACTCCCTGTCTCAAAATAGTTTTCACATTTGACTATTATTGTGCTGATTATAGTCAAATATGATTTTATCCTGGAAGTATTATGCTAAAAAATTAAATACTCAAAAGAGAAGTTTAACATCACAGTTTATCACGTTATAATTTTCAAGTATGTATTCTGTGTGAATGAAGGTATTTTTACCGACATCCGTAGTGCGGCTTACCGCGAACAGGTGTCGTTTGTTCTGCAAGGAGGCCGAATTTGCAATATTACCTGGGGCAACAAGACGAGTTGAAACATCTAGTCAAGAGACGTGTTGTGAGTCGAGCTATTTTTCTGTGAGAAAGCCACGTGTATTTCGCTTATCAGATATTAATTTTGGAGATTTTTCTACGTAAAGCCTGTAACGAAGCAAAATAGTTCAGCGTCCGCGTGCGCACGGCTAACGAGTTGTTATCAGTCAGCGCTCCGGGTTTCGTTCGGTAGCCAGCGCTCGGTCGAGTCCGGAATATTAAATACACCTCGCTGTGCCACGCACGCGCTCTCGTTCAACTCGAGACCCCACTTTAACCCCCACACGTGACGTGTACAACCCTAATGAATCGGTCTGATAAATAGTGCGAATCGATGATAAAGATTCATTCTTCTTGGTGCTGAGATCAGGAAGAATCGGGTGCGAACGGTGCTGGTGTTGAGGCTAGTTATCGGCAAAGGAGCTCTAGGTGTTGAGATTCAGAGTGGACTTTGTGGAGCGTTTCTATGGTATTTGCTAGGTGTTGGGATCTAGTAAATACGACGGCTGCAATTGTACAGGCTGCTAGGTGATGGGATCTGGTTGGCTTTTACAATAGTTATACGCAGGCACCGGTAGCGTTTCTGTAGTATATGCTAGGTGTTGGAATCTAGTAAATACGACAGCTGCTATTGTACAGGCTGCTAGGTGTTGAGCTATGGTTGGCTTTTGCAATAGTAGTACGCTGGCTTCGCGAAATCTTTAATTCATTCATTTTGCTTTGAAAACATATTTATATTCTCTTGCTTAATTTAACGTAACTTTCAAATTCTTTCATTATTCTGTTATTAGATTAATTCTAATATATTATATTATTATATATTTGAGTGGTAAAACGGCGAATCTTTGATTCATACATTTTGTCTTTGAAAACATATTTATACTCTTGTTTAATTTAACGTAACATCTAAATCTTTCATTATTCTGTTATTAGATTAATTCTAATATATTATTTTATTATATATTTTGGACACATCAAACTTAGCATTTGTTGTCATAAAGGGTTGCGACCGCTGGTTTGATACAAAATATATTTCGTGTTGTTTGTAAAATAATTATATATTATTTGTATATGTTTGTAACATCTATTTTGGGGGAAAAATAAAATGTCAGGGGTTTAAGCTACATTGTCATCAACGACCTCTGGGAAACCGTATATTTCTTCACTGAGTACCGGGAAGTCTGTCGCCGTACCCAAAAGCACGGTGTACAGACTGATATTGGCGCCCGAGCAAAGATAGTACCGAAAAAAAGCGTCACAAGCCATATTGGGTCATCGTGAGTTTTACTTTGTTTGGCGCGCACTTTTGCGGAAGACGTAGGAAGATCTTGGCTGTTCGTGAAAATATTCACATCGTCGTGGATGGAAACGCCACTAATATCTAGCGTGGTTCAGGAATACTGCTACGTAAGTAGCAGAATTTCACTATATCAACCAACGTTTCAACTTATCATTTCGCTCTCCTTAGTCTGAAATTTGACCACCCGGGAATTTCACTATCCTGGAATTTCGGAAATTTCACTAGCCTGAAATTTTACTTAGCCGGAAATTTTGCCGGTCTGGAAATATCATTAATTGTGAAGAACTTGGAGGGACGGCAATACCGCTGTGGAAATTTGGAAGGAATTATTGCTCGACGGCTCAGGCTTTGTATCGTTCTTAAGCCACCTGGGCACGCATGTTGACACTACCTGGGGTAAATTCGTTCCAATTTACCAATCGACCTTGACGATGAAAAGAACCTATTAACCATCACAGTAACTTTATCCATTAGATATAAGAATACGTTATGAGCACATAACATGTAGACTAGTTAATTCAGTTTAGATACAGACTTAACTTAAGTAACAGCAATTACGCTGATAAATAAATATTGTACTTCAGTAAAGCTCCGCTAATCCGAACCTCCTCAAATCCGGATATCCTTGTAATCCGGGCAAAATTTAAAAATGTAAGTTTTATATTATGTACCTTATAATCCGAACAGACTATAATCCGGATACCCTAATTCGAATCGAATGTCGTATTACATTTTTATTTAAGGTACGATTCTGAGCCAGTCTATATAAGACGAATCAGTAATATTTTGAAAAAACTGTAGTTCTTTAATGGAGACATATTTTAGTATTATTAATTACACATCATATATTATGTTCGATATATCTTAAAGAATCGGAATAGAAATGATATGCAATTCAATTAAAATATATATTACACTATCAATATTTTACAGTTTGTACTTATAGATGCTTAAAACGGATTAAGGGTCTAGATAGGTCATTCAATTTGTTTTCGATCAAAAATCATTTCCCTAGATTTTCAGCTTCGAAAATCATTCCTAGCGCCCATAACCTCAAATATACGTTTTTTTTTCCTCTCAGATATCTCCAGATATACTCAACCATTTGACATTCGGTTTGATGCATTCGAACTGTGTTATAGGGATAATCACGTGGCAATTAATTTTTCATTTTATGGTGGGAAAATCATATTTTTAAGGCGTTTTTAAACGCAATTTTTACACATTTGCCGAAGAGGTGCAACAAATTTTAATATTTTCTTTAGAGGCATTCTTTGCATTTTTTTTTATATAGAAAGTGAATTCTCTTTTTCCTTGACAAGGGCCTCAAAAATTTGAGAATATCATTTTTGACCCATTTCTTTCGACTTTTTTATGTTGCACTTGAATCAGTGTATATATGGCCCTGAACGTTCTGAGGGTGGGAGCATACTCTAATTGATGTGAAAAGTAGGCGGTAGAGAGGCTAGTATCGAGTAAGTAAGTCTTATGCCCGTGCGCTCGAGTTTCTTCTACTTGCGCACGACGCATACACTCTTTTTCTTTCCATTGCTATTGCAATTTCGTCAAAAAGGATTCAAGCTCTGCTTAATTTCTATTTCGCTTAGCTCTGATAGTGTCCAAATGTCTAAATGTAACGTGAATGATTCTCCTGCTTAGTGTTTTTGAACGTGTGTGTCACTCCCCTGGGGTGGATTATCTAAAGTGAAATAAGAAATTTGCAATTATTGTCGGAGAAAATTGTCCAAAGATAATTCAAAGCCAGTAGTACTGTTTTCTCAGCCAATGGAAACTGAACATATAATAAGTCCTCAGACATCGACTCAAAGTTCACATTTTTCTCAATCATCTACTGCTTTAAAAGATTCATCCAGACGGGATCCAACCTTCAAAAAAGTAGTATCAAGTATCCAACCTTCAAAGAAGTAGTATCAAGTGATGCAAGGGCAACAGAGGAGCGAGTAGAGATACCTTTTCCTCGCGTCGTAGCCACATAAATATTGTTTTATTTGTGGAAAATCAGTTGTTGCCGAGTTGACTACAGTCCCATTGGATGCCAGGATACAAACATTTACCAACCGACGTATAATAATCCCGTTTAAAATTTTTTGTTGCCGCAGTCATTTGATTGGGACCAAGTTTTGTAATGCTGAAATTGATATATTTCGCATACAATCTAACAAAATTTCATTGTCTGCCGCAGATCTTCGGATATTCATTAATACAATGGCTGACACAGTAGACAGTACTTTGATGGCACAACTGGGAGATTTCAATTTCCCTGAAGAACGACTTCGATCATTCATAGGTTTGAACTTAGAGCAAATATTAGAAATCCGGTATATGCTCAAATCGAAGAGGAATTCTGATGTCAGGAGTGCTACTCAGGCCTTGATCGTATTTTGATTCAAATTGAGAAGTGGGAACTCTAATAAACTAATTTCAGCAATTGTCAAATATAAAGAACTCGGTACTATAATCATTCGAGAAAGACATCATCTCGGAATATTTTGGTTGTGAAAACAATTCTAGAGAGAGTTTGATTAAAGATCATATTTCTACAATGGCCAAAAAAATGCAAGGGGAAGAGAAATTGATTTTAATTTGTGATGGCAAGTACATTCACCATCAAAAGAGTACCAATAGTAAGTACCAGCGAGTCATTTTCTGGTCAAAAGAAAGTTCCGCTGTGTAAGCCCTTCACAATCTGCACAACTGATGGGTATGTAGTTGATATGCTGGGGCCATACATGATGTATATAGTTGTCACATTTGTCTATTTTTGTGCTGATTATTGTCAAATATGATTTAATCCTGGAAGTAGTATGCTAATAAATTGAATACTAAAAAGTGAAGTTTAAAATCACAGTTATATGACAGAATTCGCTGTCATATATATTTGTGGCAACCTGATCAATTATTTATTTTTATATTGTTCCTGTAACTCGGTTACAAATACTATTTATAATAAAATATACAATTTGCTTGTCAAAAATATAATTACAATATTACTTTCAACTAAGCGAGTTTTGTGTAATTTATATTGATTAAGTTATTACAAATTGGTGACCCCGATATTAACCATGCTTCACACTCACGAGTTTAATATGGCTGAAGAAAACCAAGAAATTTTAAAAGTTTCATGGAAAGTGCCTCCATTTTGGAAAGCAAACCCTGCCCTTTAGTTCAAGCAAATGGAAGCACAGTTCGTTAACGCCAAAATTACTTCTGACAGAACCAAATTTTATACAGTGGTTGCTGCCGTGGAGAGCGAAATTCTGGCTCAAGTGAGCGATTTTGTTATGATTCCACCCGACGCTAACATGTACGAGTTAGGTTCACCGAAACTGAAGAAACTAGGATAAGAAAATTAATTCATGAAATAGAGCTGGGTGACCAACGACCTTCCCAGTTATTAAGAGAAATGCGTCAACTCTCGATGAACAAGGCTAATGACGAATTACTAAGAAATATATGGTTGCAACTATTTCCTCCCCAAATGCGGGCTATTTTATCTGTCTACTACATAGATTTATTTAAGCTCGCCACTATGGCAGACAAAATGTGTCAGGTATCCGAACATACAAGTCTAGATGCAATCACCGCAGCTCCTGTTGTTGAACCGACTGCTTGCTCACGTTTAGAAAACCAAACAACAAGCCTTACTAAAATGGTTGAAGCAATAAGAACTTCTCACCATAATAGCGTTCCCAATTATCGAACGCCAAAAGATATATGTTGGTATCACTACAAATTTGGAGAGAGGGCAAATAAATGCGTCCCTTCCTGTATGTTTGAATCTCGCTCAAAAAACGATTAGGCTTGTCGTTAGGGGCGACAGACGTCAGAGGGCCTACTCATAGTCGCCTATTTATCACGGATAAATTGAGTGGGAACAGGTTTCTTATTGACACAGGTGCAGACATTTCAGTTATACCTGTTACCTTTCTTAAAGGAAACCGTCCGTTTCTAAAATGCTCATCTACCACAATTCAAATTTTTGCAGCTAATGGATCAAAAATTACACTTTTGGCAAACACATGTTACAGCTCGATATAGGACTGCAGCAACAATTTCCAAACCGATTACTGGTGCAGATTTTTTGCGTCATTTTGGCCTTTTGGTTGATTTAAATTTTTTTTTTCAAAATATCGTTTTTTTTTATTATTACATAAATCGAATGCTACAAGTGTGTAGAATATTTGGTTAAAATTATTTGGCGGTCCGTCAATTAGTTCCGTCGCTACACGGCTTTCAATGGACCATTGTCCTGAGCGCGGACGGGCGCTCAGATAGCAAGTTCGCCGCGCGCTCTGCAACGAGTTTGTATACCGATCAATGGTGTGCTATAACCCACAAATTCAGTGTTATTCTCGTGGAGAACACAACGAGTCGTGTTTTCGCAGCGAAATGGGAGGACTAAAAAAATATGGTCGAACGGGCCGAAGTCGTCTTTCGATGAGGAAGTCGAAAAAGTTCCAAGGCAATCAATTTACGGCGGAAACGGATACGGAGTTCGTGAGCACCTCCGCGAAGAAACTGAAGACCGCCGATCATATGGACATCAACGTCGACATAAGCAGCAACTACGTCATTTGCCACTTCTTGACGATTTTCACCTTTCTGAGTGAATGTCTGGTATGCAAATCGTGTGTTAACGACATCAAATTTTCTCGATCCACCGGACCAGGAGTAGCCTTCCACTTGGTCATCGCGTGTTCCTGCACATCGCGCCGAGTATCGTCCAATCCCCACGTGAGTCATTGTTTTGAAATAAATCGACGTCTCATGTTTGGAATGCGGCTCTTAGGACTCGGACTGAAAAGCGTGAAAACTTTGTGTTCCGTAATGGACATTTCGGACATCTTCAGCAAAACGATGTATGACGCAATTGTACGAAACATGATAGTTGCTTCGAAGGCCGTGTTCGAGGTCACCCAGAAGAAGGCCGTCCAAGAAGAAATAAGCGCTAATACTGCAGCCGGCAATACTCCATCACATTTATCCGTATCCGGGGACGGCACGTGGAAGAAACGCGGGTTTTCGTCGCTTTTTGGACTCTTAACGTTGATTGGAAAATTCCCCGGGAAAATTTTAGACGTTGCGGTCAAATCTTCGTTTTGCCAGGCCTGTGCGATTTGGAAGTCGAAGAAAGGCACCCCGGATTATCTCGCATGGCAGGTGCAACACGAGGATTACTGCACGGCTAACCACAAGGGCAGCGCGGGAAAAATGGAGGTGGATGCTGTCAAGGAGATGTTTGAACTATCCGAGGAAAAACTAGGAGTGCGTTACGAGAATTACATCGGCGGAGATACAAAAATCTTCAAATCTATAGTCGATTTGGAGCCTTATGACGATTTGGAGGTGAAGAAGAAGGAATGTGTGGGGCAAGTACAGAAGAGGATGGGCGCTCGACTTCGGAAGGTTAAAAAGGATACAAAGGAACTTGGCGAGAAAGGCACTGGGACATTGACGGACAAACTTATCACCGACTTAACACTGTACTACGGACTAGCCATCAGGAGGCACCCTGATTCTGCGGAGAAAATGAGGGAAGCTGTGTGGGCCACATTTTATCACAAGATATCGACTGACGACAATCCGCAACATCAGTGCTGCCCAGAAGGTCTGGAGAGCTGGTGCAAATGGCGTGTAGCAGAGGCTGAAGGGACGCATGCGAATTTTAAACACGACCCCCCTCTTCAGGTAATACCGAAAGCATTTCGTATAATTTCAGACGCTGTTCATGTTTCATATTTAGTAACGAATAATTGTATTTGCGGTGTGATATCAGAAAAAAGAAAATGGTCCAAGATGCAATAAAGCCGGTGTATAAAGCTTTTTCGGACAAGGATCTGCTGCAACGCTGCACCGGTGGGAATACGCAAAATGCTAATTAGTCATTCAACTTGACGGTGTGGAAGCTGGCTCCTAAACACCTTCACTGCGGTTAGCAAACTGTGGAAATCGCCACATACATCGCCGCCAATGTGTTCAACGAGGGCTGGTTGAGTGTGTGGCGGATTATGAACACCTTGGGAATTCCCGTCGGCTTCACAGTTTCCAACTACGCCGAAGCGGTAGACAACACCCGGATCAACCACGCCGAACTTCGTATGAGCAGCGCGGCGAGAGCAGCGGCCATCGCCTACCGGGTAGAGCAGCGGCCATCGCCTACCGGGTAGAGCAGCTCCAGCAAAACATTTGGTTCGAGGAAGAGGAGGGGATATTGTATGCAGCCGGAATCGCGGATTAATTTCGTTCATTTTAATTTTAATCCGACCTCAAATTCGTTTTCAGCGACCCCAAAAACCCTTATATTTAAAATTTCATCTACATTGATGACTATTTTTAATTTTTGGTTCGCCATATTGGATCCGCCATTTTGAATTTTTCAAGTCCGACCTTAAATTCGTGTTCAGCGACCCCAAAAACCCTTATATTTAAAATTTCAACTACATTAATGAATATTTTTAATTTTTGGTCCGCCATATTGGATCCGCCATTTTGAATTTTTCAAATCCGACCTTAAATTCGTGTTCAGCGACCCCAAAAACCTACATATTACTTTATTCTTGGACAAATTGATCGAGCTAATCGAATTGTACAAGGAAATACCGTTGTCCAAACTTCAAACGCGTTTTTCTCGAAACTATATTTTTCGAATCTGCGGGAATTGTAACATTTGAACCGTTCAACCAATCGACTTCGCGTTTCATCTGCCTAAAAGGTAATTGAATTCTCGGGCATCTATACCTATCAAATTGCAACATTTGGATGATTAACGATTTTTCACAGCAGGCCAAAGTGGAAAATTCATGCGACAAAACTGTACCTTATTTTTAAGTGGCCGCCATTATGTTTCTATAATGAAATTTTTCATGTTTGTTAGGTATAGATGCCTCCTCGGAATGTAAACTTCATGTTTTTTTTGGTTTCATACTTCTAGGTGACGGACTGCAGCTTCTATATTTCCCGCAGATAACATGTATTTTAAAAACATGACTTCCTGGAGCCGCCATTTTGGACACCATTTTGTAAAATTTCATGTTGAAAAAATCACGGTTTGCAGACAAATGATAAATGCCAAAAACCGCAGATGTCGAAGTCATTTCAGTTCCTCAACAACAGCTCATCGCAAACTAACGTCATTTAATCAACTCTTTCTAAATCAAAACATTGTATACAAACCATAACACGATCATCGCCGATACTTAAATTTACCAAGCATAACATCACACATCAAAACCAAAGGTCCTCATTTGTATGCAAAAGCAAGACGATTATCTCCCGAGAAATTAAAAATTGCCAAACAAGAATTCGAATACATGCTCCAGAAACTCCGCTACATTTATATCCCAAAAAGAATGGTGACTGGCACCCATGCAGAGATTACCGACGTTTGAATTCCGTCACTATTCCCGACCGATATCCTATTCCTCATATTGAAGATTTCACACACTTCCTAAACGGAATAACAATTTTCTCAACAATCGATTTAGTTCGCGCATATCACCAAATCCCAGTTGAGAAAAAGGATATTCCCAAGACTGCCATAACCACGCCGTTCGGCACAATTTCTTTACCTGAAACAATCGATTATGATGTAATAGCCAATGAACAAGTCGGTGATGGAGAACTTCAAACCCTTTTATCATCAGATAACTCCCTTTTCTCTTAAAATGATAACGCTACCCAATTCAAAGCTAGCCTTATTCTGTGATATATCAACTGGATTTATTCGACCATATGTTCCGTTTCGTTTTAGATGAAAAATATTCGAAGACCTACATAATTTATCACACCCAGGCATTAAAAGTACTACCAAACTAATAAAGAAAAAAATTATTTGGCCCAGTTCGAACAAAGATTGCAACACGTGGGCTCGTAACTGAATATCATGTCAAAAGTACAAAGACATACTAGAAGTCGAATTTCTGACTTTGTTGTTCCAAGTGAACGATTCTTTCACATTAACATAGACATTGTTGGTCCTCTCCCACCATCTCAAGGTTATACATATTGTCTTACTTGCATTGACCGTTTCACAAGATGGCCAGAAGTCATTCCCATAGCAGACATCAAAGCAGATACTATAGCGAGAGCTTTTTATAATGGGTGGATATCACGTTTTGGAGTTCAAATAAAAATAACAACTGACCAAAGTCGACAGTTCGAATTTTCACTATTTAACTCCCTAACAAAGCTGCTTGGCGCAACACAGTTGCGTACTACACCATATCACCCCTCAGCAAACGGATTGATAGAACGTTGGCATCAATCATTTAAAGCAGCAACAAAATGTCACTCTACTACAAGATGGGTTGGCATTTTACCAACTATCTTCCTCGGACCTTACGAGAAGAATATGGAGTAACCGCATCAGAACTGGTATATGGCATATCTTTACGACCCTTCTACTTTTGTAGAACTACGCAGGAATATTTAACAACTAAGACCAGTACTAACCTCAAGACACGGCAATCTTACGATTTTCGTTTACAAGAACTTGAAAGTTTGTTCACATATATTTGTCCGTCATGACGCGATCCGCAACCCACTTCAACTCCCGTACGATGGTCCATTTTTGGTTATGTTCAGAAATAATAAATTCATTACGTTGCAAATCAAAGGCAAACAAAAGGTAATATCAATTGACCGGCTTAAACCTGCGTTTCAAGACTATGAACCATAACCTTTAAACTAGCAGACCGTTATACCATAACGAATAACTACTGTCACTTCAATTGCCTAATTTCCACTTCGACGAAGAAATTATCCTTCATTGGTTTATTCGTTGACACTGGAAGGGGAGTACTGTCGCAACCTGATCATTTATTTATTTTTATATTGTTCCTGTAACTTGGTTACAAATACTATTTATAATAAAATATACAATTTGCTTGTCCAAAATATAATTAACATATTCCTTCCAACTAAGCGAGTTTTGTGTAATTTATATTGAATAAATTATTACAAATTCTTGCCATAAACCTACATATGTAACTTTATCCATTAGATATAAGAATACGTTGTGAGCACATAACATGTAGACTAGTTAGTTAAGTTTAGATACAGACTTCGCTTATGTAACAGCAATTACGCTGATATATTAATATTGTAATACAGTAAAGCTCCGCAAATCCGATCCTCCTCAAATCCGGATATCCTTGTAATCCGGAAAAAATTTAAAAATGTAAGTTTTATATTATGTACCTTATAATCCGGACAGACTATGGATACCCTAATCCGGATCGAATATCGTGTGTTCTTTTCTTTCTGATATTAAAAAGAACAAGGAAGATCTAATGGGGTACGTACTATTATTTTTACTTTAAACGGTATTTTATTAATAGTGCGTTTTTGTATTTAGTTATATTGCAAGTTGTGTTTCAACACCAATGCGTAGGAAAATTCTGCAAAATGCTGAATATCCAGAAATGGAGAATGAATTGTACAAATGGTTTCAGTTACAAAGAGAGAGAAACTGTCACAACTAATATTTTAAGGGAAAAAGCTGTTCTAATTTACTCTAAAAATTATGACAAAAATTTTATTGCAAGCAGGGGATGGGTAAATAGGTCTAAAAATAGACGTGCCATTCGTCAATTGAAAGTGGTTGGAGAGAAACTATCGAGCGACTCATCTGCCGTGCAACCTTCTCTACGAAAGTTCACCGAAAAAATGAATGAGGTGAACCTACTGCCAAGCCAAATATACAATGCAGATGAATCTGCATTATTCTGGAAACTACTACCTGATGGGACATTGGTGCATGCCAAGAAAAGAACTGATCCAGGGCGAAAAACTTCGAAAGAGATAGTAATTTGTCTTGCCTGCGCAAACGGCGACGGTACACATAATGTCAAAATGATGGTCATTGGTAGAGCAAGAAATCCCAGAGTTTTTAAGAACTGCGCTAGCCTTTCAGTTAAATACTACTCAACAAAAAACGTCTGGATGACTTCTACCGTATTCGTAAAATGGCTTCACGAGTCGTTTCTTGTTCAAGTTAGAACATTTCAAGTAGAGAATAATCTCAATGGAATAGCTACTTTATTAATTGACAATGCTCCTGGCCACGCATCGGAAACGCTACTAAGAAGTGATGATGGTTAAATTATAACCATGTTTCTGCCACCCAATTGCACTCCACTTATCCAGCCCATGGACCAAAATGCGATACGCTTAACCAAAATATATTATCGAAAAAGCCTTTTGGTCCACGTTCTATTTTTGAGATATACTTGATTTCAAGGGTTCTTAAGAGCATCACATTGAAAGATGCCGTGTTTATCCTTGCCAATTTTTGGGACAAACTGTCGCCTGATTCAATAGAAAAATGTTGGAAGTATATAGTTTGCTATTCAGTTGATAACGATCATGTTGATGACGCTACAACGTCAGAAGCTGAAGGGGATTCGGATGACGACATTCCACTGTCGATTCTCAAAAAGGGATGGCTGTCAGTGGATGAAGATCGAAAAGAATTTACTGAAATCTTAAATATGTTGCAGCAAATTATCGTTGACAATCATCAACCCAGAGAATTTGAAATTAGGGAATGGATTGTTGGAGATTAATATCATTTACCATGGAATAATGACGACAGTTTTTCCGACAAAGAAGCTGCCAGAGATGAGCTGCAAGTGAAACATGAAAGGGCTATTCGGAATTTCAGTACCTGCATACATAGGGCAGAGGAAAACCGAGTCGAATTAAACAGTTTGACCGAACTCATAATGCTACGGCAGCGTGCAATGGAGGCTTAACAAGAATGCATTCGTCAAACAAAAATAACAGATATTTTTCAATAAATGTTTACTTTATATTCTATTATTTAATAATATAGTTGTTTAGTATTCTTTAGTTTCCTTGAAAATATGTAGAAGAGTGTAAAGCAAAAAGTTACATTATATTGAGATATCTCAGATGCTATGAATGTTTGGACCTTCAAATAATTTCTGTAGAAGGCTCTCATTGCCCACAACAAACGTCTATTGTTTTGTGACAATTGTGCTCATTTTTCCCCATTTATTAAGTTGAGCAGGTTTTCAGTGTTCGCACATAAATAATTTCATTCTGAAAAGTTTCAACTTTTAGCATATTTTTTATCATTTAATTTAATTAAGATGAGTGTTCTAAGATAATTAACATACACCAAAAACGAATCAAATATTTATTTTTCAATATTGTACCGGTTTTTTTGGTGGAACAACTTTGTATAAAATTAGTGCATGGGGTAAAAAATTACAAATCGCGTGGGGAATAGTTACAATCTATTTCTCTCTTTGTTTAAATAAAGCATGTGTTATTGTTGTTGTTTTTGTCGTCAACAAATGTTATTTGTATTATCGCATGTGTTCGTATTATTAGTTTTTGATGGTTTGTTTGCGATTTCTTGAGATTCTTTTCTTTTAATTTTTATGCTGCCTCAGAATAATTATTGAATATTAAAATGTTTATCGAGTTGTGTAAATAATAATGTAGATCATAACGTAGATGGAAAGGTGTATCTTTTTATAGATTAGACAGAAAAATATCAAACCAGACTTCTTCCCTACCATGGGGCAAATAGTTACTAAATTAACATTTCAGAAAAACTAAAAAAATATAAATTTTCTATAGAGAAATTGTAACATTGGCAGTTTCATGACCTCAGAGCTTAGAAATTTGATTCTACGTAAAATGTAACGCTGGACCATTATTTTCTCAAAGAAAATAATTAACGAATGTCTAATAGCACATCTTTTTCTTATTGCTTTTGAACTTGCTGATTTAATCTCTCTTGTTGAACCAACCATCTGTTTGGTAAATTCCCATCGGTGTTAACTGATATGAAGGTGACACCGGTCTCAGGTTGAAATGGCAGTGTGGCAGGCATAGCAATGTTAATCTTACGGAGAATTTTGTACAACATTGCCACGTCTTCCAATACCATTATCTCGGTTTTACGATGTAATTTACTGTAAGGGTTCTATACCTGGAAGTCGATAATTTTTTATTTTTTGAAAACTAAATAAACAATTAATATTATTATTTAATATCCGAATTAATTAACAAATTAAATAATACTTGACAACAAAATTTGAATTAAAAAAATCGGATAATATTTAACGAAAATGAGAAATAAATATTTTCAAGATCGTGTGCTTAAATTGGCAATTCAAAAGTTTATTTTCGGTAAATATCATTCGATTTTTAAAATTCAAATTTCTTTTTCTAATTATTCTTATTTGATATTATTTTGTGAATTTAAAAATATATTTCAATAAAAATATGTTAATATCATAATAGTATTGAAAATATACCCTGCACACAATGGTATATAAAGTTAATAGCACTTTCTACTTTAATGATGCATCTTTTCTTATTCGCACTCATAGACAAGACGACTAACCTAAATCGGCAGCATTGCATTTACATCTTTAATCCGGGTGTCGAGCTGTAATTAACTTGAAAACTATTTTTCCGATAAGGTATATAAGACCTCTGGCCCTTATGAAATATAGTTTACATTTGGAATCGATAGATCACAGATTGTAAGTTTATTTCATCATGGAAAACGCTGTAGAAAAGCTACATTTTCAATTGACGGTTCGGGAAAAACGTATACTGTTAAACGTAATCAATTTTAATATTAACTTAAAAGAAGTGTCAGTAAATGTATTAATTAAAAATGTGTCGGCCATGACGGGTATTAGTGAGAGAACATTATATAGAATAAAAGCAGAATCAGTGTCAACATTAGGGTTAGTTGGAAAAAAAGGCGTCATAATTATCTGCGAAAGATAAAAGAATACAGACGGGATAATGCAAACATAATTTATATAGACGAATCTTGGGTTAATATTGGCCATAGTGTTACCAAAGAGTGGAAGGATACAACCGTTACCACATGCCGTGATGCTTTCATTGGCGGTCTATCACCCGGATTAAAAGCACCTACAGCTCGTGGTCCGCGATATGTTTTGTTACATGCTGGCTCTAAACAAGGCTTTATTGAAGGAGCAGAGTTAACATTTCTTGCCAAAAAAATACCGCTGTTTATCACGATGAAATGGATGGTCCGATATTCGAAAATTGGTTCGAGTATAAATTAATTACAAATTTACCAAAAAATAGTGTGATAGTTATGGATAATGCTTCGTATCACAGTAGAAAGATAGAATTGTTACCAAATGCAACATGGACAGTTGCGAGGATAAAAGAATGGTTGTATTCCAAAGACTTGTATTTCGGCGATGACTATTTAAAAAAAGAATTGCTGGAAGTAGTAAACAGCACAAAAAGTAAATATGATAAATTTATTATTGATGAGATTGCTCGTAAGTATGAAACTTTAAGTAAGTAAAACTTTTAAAACTTGCTCCATATCATTGTGAGTTAAATGCGATAGAGATGGTGTGGAGTCAAATTAAAAGATACATAGCAACGAAAAATACAACATTTAAATCTGCGCATGTTAGAGAATTAATTACAGAGGCTTATGCCAATGTAACAACAGAGCAGTGGTCAAATTATGACAAACATATAATAGAAGTCGAAAAAAGAATGTGGCTCGCTGATCAACTTCAAGATGACATTGAGCCATTTATTATTCAGTTAGAGAATGAAAGTAATGACGATGATAGTGATATGAGTGAATAAATTCTAATTAGAGATGCTATTATGGAAAAACGGTCCTTTTCAGGGCCACAACTAATAAAATAAAAGATATTTATTATTATTGCAAAAGTTATAATAAGTTATAAAAATGAGATAAATTTTAATATATGTATATATATTCATAAAATATATTTCAAGACAAAATTGTTATCATAGTATTAGAAAAAAAAAATCACGTGCACACAATGGTATATAAAGTTAATAATATTAAAAATAATATTTAACGAAAATGAGAAATAAATATTTTCAAGATCGTGTACTTAAATTGGCAATTCCAAAGTTTATTTTCGGTAAATATCATCCGATTTTTAAAATTCAAATTTCTTTTTCTATTTATTCTTATTTGATATTATTATATGAATTTAAAAATATATTTCAATTAAAAATTGTTAACATCATCATAGTATTGAAAATATAACCTGCACACAATGGTATATAAAGTTAATAGCCCTTTCTACTTTTATGATGTATCTTTTCTTATTCGCACTCATAGATTACGTATATGTATGTCTCTCTATTCCAATCACAGGGCTTATGGGAGAGATATTGCAACCCTGTTTCCCGTATGGCCCTACACTGCCATTTGAAAATGAAATCGACTATAGTTGAAATTGCATCTTTCGTACATGTGTTTTTCTAGGTAATGATAATATAAAAACGGTTTTCTAAAATGCAGCCAAAAAATGCAATATTAAAAAATGGTATTCTGCGCAAATATACATATAGGTTATATATCTGCTGAATAAAAACATGCCGTAACAAATTTTACCTTTAATAAATGTTTTACGTTTTAATCTACTCTATAAAACACTAAAGCATAGCCAATGTTATATTATAATATAAATCTTAAGTATACATACCTAATTAATTTGCACACGCAGTAATGTAAATGTAAAACAACCAACCAACAACTAAAATGGTGTCACAAGTGTCAGTGCGACATGCGACTGCGAAATCTATTGGAAAAGCCCTAATTACAATAGAGCTTGTTACGAAAATCAAGCAAATTATACAAATATATATAAATACTAGGGTCACCCGTGGGCACCATGTGCCCATATGGTATACTGAACATACGTCAGTTTTGACTGATTTTCATGTAATTTAATAATAATAACACGGTTTTTCTTCATTTTGAATCGTTCGACTATAATAGTAATACAAATTTCCACATCGCAAATAATAAAGAAAAAATCGAGTCCTTTTTTTGAACGCTATTTTGTTCTTAGATCACTATGTTGAGATTAACTAATCGATCGCTTATCATGCACTGTGTAACATCCGATAAATTTAAACAAAATTTTGTTTAACTTTGATTTTAACCTTGTATGGTGCATATGTGTTTTATCATTTAGGCAGTTTCCATGATTGTATATAAAAAACAGGATTATAAATTTACTTACGATTGCTGTTTATTATTTGAATCGATTATTCAAATAATATGTATTACAAATCCTTTTTACACAACATTTTTAATGATTTGACATTTGATTCATTATTGTTTTTGAATTAAATAATCAGGCTAGATTCTGAATTTTGCAGTATTAAACTGATGCAGTGTCACAACGGCAGTTTTAAAAATGATAATTAGTTATATGCTAAAATACATTGGATTGTGCCATCAAAAATAAAAGAATAAAATTGCCAACCAAACATGTTTCTAAATATGTTTGAATTATCTCTTCAACATTTTATTTCTCTAATAATGAGAATTATAAATTTACTTCCTTGTAGTTGTTATAATTTGACGAACTCGACCGCAACTCATATTTTTAAAAATCACTGCTTCTTGGCCATTTTGAAGTGAAAATATTAACTATGAATTAAAATAAATGTACGGAAACACGTATTTGCTAAAAATATATGCTAATTAGGCAATAATATGCACTTATTTAATATTATATACTTAAAAATTGAAATTATAACATGCTACTCCCCTTAAACTTAAGCTTCAAACAATGTTTCCGTAACTCGTACGTTGAAATACTGTTCTTGACGCTCACGTGGTAGCACTTTTATTTATATTTATTCTTTGGTCGGTTATTTTAACATAAATGCTTAATAGTGACTCACAAACTTCAAATTAGAATAAATAAAACTTAATTTTATTAACTAACAATTATTTATATTTCTCATTGACATACAATATCAATATAATATAACAGATGCCACTCTGTGTAGTACACAACACACTGAATACACATCAAATCATCAAATGAATTGAAGATTTATCACAAAAACTTTTTTGACATTTCATTCTGACGTTTGATTTGTTTTTGTCTATTTCAAAGCAGACCAAACTTCTGTAGAGTAGTGACTGTTTTATTTCAGTATTAACTATTTGATTATTTTTTATAACATTATTAACAGTCGCCATGATGCAGTGGCTAAGTGTCATGCCTGTCACCCTGGGGGTCGTGAGTTCGATCCCCGTCTATGCCAATCTGCATTTTTACAAATAAAGCGTTCCACACATACATACATATATACATTTTTAGGTTATTATATTAATGATAAAGTCAGTAAAGTTATCCTCACATTTCTCCAGCATCAATTTTTGTTGCCAACCTAAAAAAACTAAAAATCCCCTAGATTTTTATTTCGTTAATACGCGGTATTAAGACCTCAATTGTGTTTCATTTTGTGTAGAATATCAATAATTAGCTATATTTAATCAAAAACTGTAGATATATGTTAAGGAATAATGAATTATCATAAAAAACACCCGGCTCGTAGGAGCAAACAGCACGTCGTCCGACGTTTCCCTGATTTACAAAAAATTGAAACGGATCCAATCTCCAAATTTTCTATATTCGTAATCCACATACTTAAAGCTTTAATTCAAGATATAAAACATGTAAAATGACTAAGTGGAATCTGTAAAAATGTCATTCAAAATGTGATGTTGCACGTGACAGTCTACCTGAGGTTATATTTTGCCCCCACATTTATCCTCTATATACTGTCCTAACACTGTAAAATAATGTGCATATAACATTATAAACAATAAACAACTATAACACTGCACAATAAAATATACCATCTTTCCATAATGTGACATTTATGTGAATTCTAGAACTTGACCAGCCCGGTGACACGCCGTATGCCTACCACGTATTTCAGCTTTCCTGTTAGAATCGTACGCCGCTGAAGGCGCCACTTATACATCACTTATACATCAGTATGTCAATTACCGATTTTACCAGTTTTACATTGAATAATAATGCCTCATTGCATCGTAAAGGCGTGCAAATCGGGGTACAAAACGTGCCCAGAAAAACGACACTTTTTTTGTGTCCCAAAGAACCCTGAGCTGAAGCAGTCGTGGATACAAAGAATAGCACGCGCTGACCTGATATTAACCTGCAAACATTATGTTTGCGACAAACATTTCTTGCCGGATGAAATCATTAGGGTGAAAATCCTTTTAGCTCGAGATGGAAATGTTGTAGGACAGGTTTGTACATTATTTAAATTTAAATTCTACAACTGTCAACGTTTTTCGGTATAGTTTAACTTAATAAAACGTGGCAAATCAGTGGAATATTGATTGAAACTTTTACAGTTTTAATTTAAAACAGTATTTTAAACATTTTGACCTCTATGAATAACAAAATAGTTCATGTAGTGCAGTAAAATCAAAAGTGTCCGCCAACAGCGGTGTAGCCGTTTTTAATAACTCTTAAACTAAATTAGATATCAAATATTTACGTAATTTGTCCAAATTTACAGTCCGCTCCATATCAAAAACCTCGTCTGAAAGAAGGATCAATACCATCGCTGTTTCTGCCATCTTCAACGACCGAGGGTGACATTGGAAAAAATGCGGAAGATACTGGCGCGTCCGACCTACCAGTTCAGGACCAGCAGACTTCAACGACCGACGGTGACGTTGGAAACAATACGGAAGAAGGTGACATGTGCGAACAGCCAGTCCAGGACCAGCAGGCTTTGAACTTTGAAGACCTCACAAGGAATACAGATCTGCAAGTCCCATTTTCATGGCAGAGAAATGAAACGTATAACGAACTCAATCAGCCAGTCTTGTGCTTCACAAAGACAGTTCTTAAACACGTCAATGGAAATGATAGAAACGTTATCGTGCAAGAAGTCGTCGTCTATCATAACTTGACATATATAGTCAACGTCATGGGACGAAAAATTTCACCAAATGTGATGGGCGTTAGAAATGACGTTGAAAATGTTGAATTTCTCAAAGATCTGCTGTGCTTATTGAGTTCGTTCAACGTCTGCTGTGGTTATGATTGCGACCCCACAACAACCAGTACTGTGTCGTCAGCGCTAACCTTCTGCGACACAACGACTGCGATTTGCTGCTGCCTGGTAAGAAGCGATGTTCCCATTGCGAGAACGTGAAGAGGAATGCCGAACTCAAATCACAGAAGTTGCAAGAGTGCCACGGCGTGTATAAGAAAATGAGGATCACGACCCAATTGCCTGACAGTGACGCAGTAAAACTGCAAAGGTTGAAGACGAAGGCCAATTCGGAGAAGAAGAGCAAAGAAAATTTAAAACACACTACAGAAGATTTACGAGCCGAATTACTGCAAGCGCGGACAAAAATCGCGGAGAGTGACTTTTCTTCTGTCGAAGGAAAAATAGCAGAGCTCCAACTAGATTCTCACCAAAAAGAGGCAGTGAAGAACATGATGATGGCAGCGAAAGTATTTGGACCAAAGCAGAGGCGATACAGCGAAAACTGGATCTTACTATGTTTGCTGATTCATATGAATTCGCCAGTGGGATACCGATTTCTCAGGGATAACCACATCTTGGTTCTGCCGGACGTTCGAACAATTCGACGGTAAGACTCGACAAATACAATTATTAATTTTGAAGTCATTTGATTCGTTGGCTCAATTCGGTTCTGTATCTGAATTTGGCGATTTTTGTGTCTCTAAATTCTGTTAATTAATTTAAACATTTTCAGATATTTAGCAAAGATGGAGGTCAAGTGCGGATTTGACAAGACATTTTTCGACATGCTGCAAGCATCGTTCGACTCAAAATCAGAGGAGCAACGACACGGAGTGATTCTTCTGGACGAAATGTCCACACGCAAAAACATCAGTGTTATGTCAAGAACATTAACGTATAACGGTCTCATAGATTTTGGAGACGAACAGCTGAATGAAGACTGCATGAAACAGGATAACCTATTTCGAAAACAGGGCACGAGCAAGAAGGGAAACCCAAGTGATGCGGAACAAGGAAAGAGCCCTTTCGATGCTCAAGCAGACCATTGCTTGGTGTTTCTATTTCAGCCCTTGTACGATTCGTACGCGCAGCCGATCGCAGTTTTCGCCTCTCAAGGTCCTGTTCCAGGTGCAGTGTTGGCTCAGCTCTTGATTCAAGGTAATTACACTTTTGTCGTATCATGATATTATCTTCATTCCATTGGTTATTGGAATAATCATTTTGCAGCTGTACGATTATTGGAAAATGCTGGAGCACAAGTGCACGGAGTCGTGAGCGATGGAGCTGCTTGCAACAGAAAGTTCTGGTCGTTGCTGGGAGTCACCGGTGCACAGGGAAAAGCAAAACCCTGGTTTGAACACCCAATTGACGAGGATCAAAAAATTTTCGTGCTGTCAGATGCGCCGCATTTGATAAAAACAATCCGTAACAAAATCTGCAATGATGGCGCTATCCAGGTCAGTAATATGATAGGATCAGTAACCACTAAATCACTATTATTCTCATTACTTCTTGTTCATATTTCAATTGTGTACTAAACAGGTAAAACCAGGTGGCCAATTGATAGAATGGAACCATTTCGTTGTTTTACACGAAGAAGACAGCAGTGGCATTGGAAAAATTAGAGTTTGCCCCAAGATCAGTATTAACCACGTGGTCCTAAACAGCTCGTCCAAAATGAAAGTTCGACTGGCTACACAGGTTGGATTACTTTATCAATGCAATACGTTTTAGATTATGCAACAATTTTATACCATTCATTTTAATAGATTTTCAGCTTGAATGTTGCCGCGGGACTGCGGTTCTACAGCAGATATGTCAAGCAGTTGGAATACATTGAAGAAACTGCATGGTTCTGTGAGTGGGCGAACAATTTCTTCGATGCACTAAACGTGAGAGACATCAAGGACGGACTTAGTGTCGGAAGTACCCACTTCAAAGTATGTAAAATAAAACTATGTACATTTGCTCTGCGAATAGTGTGTTTTGGGATTACATATTGATTTCGTTGTGATTAATTTAAACATATTATTTATGGATATATTTATATACAGGTTCTCCAAGATGCTCTCGCCACATTAAATGAATGGGAGAAACACGTCGAAGAAGGACTCATTCCACGCCAACTCTTTCTCACAAAGCAAACTGCGGAGGGATTGAGAGTAACTCTTATGTCCGTGCTAGAAATAACTGAATATTTGTCGTCAAAGTACGGACTAGACAAGATTCTGACTGTTCGATTAAACCAGGATGCGCTAGAGCAATTTTTCGGCACTGCACGCTTAGCTGGTGGTAGTAATGACCATCCCTCCACCCCGACCTTCCTTAAGATATACAAGATGTTGTCGATCTACAGTATTATGAAGCCTCCGTTAACAGGGAACTGCACGGTTCGAGAAGAGACAAGAAGTGCGTTAATCTCGACAGAATTCCTGACAAACCTCTTTACTAAGTCGCCAGATGAGTCCAGCTTAACCGCATTGAAGAAGCAATTGAATGGTTGTATAGAAGTTGAAGATTGGGACATCAGGTTCGTCTCGGATCATGATTATTCGCGCCCGGAAGTCATCGATTGCATCTTGTATTGCCTGACAGCTTCGATTGGCGATAAAATTTGCAAGACTGTGAAATGTCAAATTTGCACCGATGCATTGTCGCGACATTCCTGGCGCACACGAGAAGCACTTCTTGTTGAACTTCGAACCGAGATAGAACATCCGAATGTTAGATTTTATAAGTTCATACTATATCTTGAAGGAATTTTCCAAAAACATTTTAACGTACAAAATGTTTTGGAACGCATGATCAACGACGTACTCGCAGACAACGTTCTAACGTTCCCATGCACAGAACACAAGGCGGAAATTGTTGCTTTTATTATTTATACCTTCCTTGAACTGCGGATGCGACAGTGTGCACATAATGTTAATATGCAGAAACTTAAAAAAAGCCAGCTCCAGAAAAAGATGGCTAAATTTTATAATACTTAAGGTCAAATATCAAACTCGAAAAAAAAACCTACCGACTAATCTTTATAAAAAAAAATGGGTTGTGGCCAACGCGGGACTTTCTTTTACGTAGTTTTCATCAATATTTATTGATTATAAAAATATAATATTAAGAAATAATAATCCAACAGAAACAATATGAAAACCAAGCTTACCTTATATAAATGAATGGGTTGAAAATTATACCAATACCAATTTGTAATGGGTTTGAACTAACTAACTATCAAAACTAAACAATTCTCTACAGAAATATTCTGAAATGTCATTTATCTAATTCAGACCATTTTGTTTTCTTGTCGAAATATTGACAGGCGCAGATGATCCGATTTATTAAGCTACATTCGAATCCATGACAACGTAAACAAGATTCTCATAATTTTCGGTAGCGGTTTTCTCGTAACTGGTACATTTATTGAAGAAACTTTTCAAACAAAAGTTGTGCGAAATATTAATATCTTTCATTATGAACATAACTATTTTTGCCGTAAGTGCAGCCGTTCTAGTGATATTGGAGATAGAACAAAAAATGCATAGAGTAAACATGCACTGCCGGTTTGAATATTCTTTTCAAAAATAGGAGGTGCACAACTAGACCATATACAAGTCTTAAGTTTGAAGTCTCATAATTTTACGTTGGACAGTTTCGGCTCTAGAGCGTTCACATACACACGCACACACACACACACACGCACACACACACAGACGTCACTCCGAAAATAGTCACATTCGATTCAGGGAAGCTCAAAACGTGTATATCCGTTGAAATCTCGAGTTCGATTTTTTTGGTGATCCCTATACTTACTTATTACTTCGTAAAAGAAAGTAAAAATCAGTGAATTCGTAATTGCATAAATAATGCCTGGTAAAAATGATTTTTTTTTGTATTTACAAATTTAGAGATAAAAAATAAAAATCTCCAAAATAGGTCATTTATTATAGTTTTCATTTTTTATCTCCGAAACTGTAAATATAAAAAAATTCACATTTTTGCCAGGCATTATTTATGCAATTACGAATTCACTGATTATTTTTTATAAAGATTAGTTGGTAGGTTTTTGCGTAATCGAGGTTTGTTTAATCATGATAGGTTTTGAGTTGAGTTTTATGTAATTAAGCAATATAACTTTGACATCAAAAGTGTAACAATGTGTCCGTAATGTCTTTATATTCAATAAACAGTCATTATTCGATGTAATATCTTTGATTATAGCGTAAAAATAAACAGTAATTTTTAATTTGTTGATATTTGTTTTCTTTTCCAATTATTTCATTTATTTCTAATTTTTATTCCTTTTTGTTCCCAATTTTTCTAATTAACTTATTTTTTTCAACTTTTCTGCTGTATTCTATTTTAAAACATTTTATTTATTTAAAACCCTGATAATATACATAGCTACATGAACATTCTTTAGATCCTTTACTTCGCAACAGTTAAATTTGCATTTTAATATCGCGACGCACCGTTAGAGGCGCTGCGGATAATCGCCCGATTTGGATTCTAACAGGAACCACAAATGCCCTCCGTGTCACTGGGCTGAACTTGACAACAACATACAGTTTTGAGGTTATTCACGCTTTTCTGTCAGTTGAAATGGACGTGCTCGCTAAAACTAGCTTGCAACTTTTATTTATTTGTATGAAAATCTACATGGTTCTCTTGCAAATGTGATACATCATCTTAATCAGTGCACTTTTGGCTATCATTTAAGATATAATACATAGAAATCGAACGAGTGTAGTCAACGTACATTGAATAGAATCAAAATGGTGCATCTGCGACTATTTACATTACCTCAATTTACAAAAAATCCAAGGGGCTACGGTTCAAGAGTGAACTGTTTTTGTAATCTACACACTAACACCTTTCAGAAAATGTATAAAACATATAAATACACTTAGTGCATACATTGAAAAAAAAAACAATTTAAAATGGAATTGGCTACTTGCAATTGTCAGTTCTTAAAAATATTTTCAATAAAATGAATTACAAAAATTCCGCAATTATACGTGTCGTCCTGGAAGTTATGATCAATTTTTTCTTCTTTAAAATTTCAAGAATTCATCCCATAATAAATATGTCTTTTAGAGTGATGCTCTTCAGCTGGTTGCGAGTGGAATAATGATAATGCTTGGGTTAGTGAAGTTTTTGCAAGGACTCGAGGGGCGGGAAAAAGGATGATTGTAAAAGATGTACAGTTAGGATTTGAAGGACGGACGTTGTAGGTTTTGGAAAGTCTTAAGGAATTTTTATGGTTAGAGTTCGGAGCATAACAAGCCAAGGTTAAAAATACATCTGCACAAAACTTACAAGCAAATTAGACATAAAATATAAATAGAAATAAAAAATACAAAAAAATTAAAATACAAATAGAAATATAAAATACAATTAAAAATAGGAAATATAGAAATTACAACTAATGAATGGGGGAATACGACAAATAAGTACATCGAGAATTTTATTAAAATAATAGTTTTTGGTGTTGTGCGCTCCAGACATAAATTTAAATATGCTAATAGTATTTGTAATAAAATTTGCAACAATCAATATCCAGTGATTGTTGTTTATTAAAAACGGCAATATATAATTAGGGTTGTACCATGTGTTTGAGTTGCATTTTTTTGAAAAATTGTAGCTGTTAACAGTTTTATAAGGAATTTAAACTCATGTAACAAAATTTTAATAAATTAATATTATTACAAATATCTATTATATTATTCGAATCGCAAGCCCTATCCAGTAAAGATCGATAATCTTCTATATCTAAGAAATTAGGTTTTAAATTTAAATTATACTTGACAATTATATATGAATGTGTAAATTTTAGATTAGGCGAATTATATAAATTTGGAGATTTTAAAATATCATTAGGATAAAACCAAGGAACATATATATTAAAACTATGTTCTTTGATAAAACGTTCTATGAGTGATTATAGTCTTTGGTGCTGGAATAATAATAGTATTTTCTTTGAAAATGTTGTCTTTAAATAAATCTACGGCAGTTGGAATGGGATTAGTATTTCCTAAATAAATGTTTTTGTCTTTTTTATTGTGGTTTTAATTACAAGTAGCCAATTCCATTTTAAAATGTTTTATTTTTTAATGCGTGCACTAAGTATATTTATATGTTTTATACATTTTCTTAAAGGTGTTAGTGTGTAGATTACAAAAACAGTTGCCCCTTAGATTTTTTGTAAATTGGGAAAATGTAAATAGGCGCAGATACACCATTTTGACTCTATTCAATGTACGTTGACTACACTCATTCGATTTCTATGTATTATATCTCAAATGATAGCCAAAAGTGCGCTGAATAAGATGATGTATCACATTTGCAAGAGAACCATGTAGATTTTCATACAAATAAATAAAAGCCGCAAGCTAGTTTTAGCGGGCACGCCCATTTCAACTGACAGAAAAGCGTGAATAACCTCAAAACTGTATGTTGTTGTCAAGTTCTAGAATTCACAGAAATGTAACATTATGGAATGATGGTATATTTTATTGTGCAGTGTTATAGTTGTTTATTGTTTATAATGTTATATGCACATTGTTTTACAATGTTAGGACAACATATAGAAGATAAATGTGAGAGCAAAATATAACCTCAGGTAGACTGTCACGTGCAATATCACATTTTGAATGACATTTTTACAGATTCCAATTAGTCATTTTACATGTTTTATATCTTGAATTAAAGCTTTAAGTATGTGGATTACGAATATAGAAAATTTGGGGATTGGATTCGTTCTAATTTTTTGTAAATCAGGGAAACGTCGGACGACGTGCTGTTTGCTCCTACGAGCCGGGTGTTTTTAATGATAATTCATTATTCCTTAACATATATCTACAGTTTTTGATTATATCATTAATATAATAACCCAGAAATGTTTGTATGTGAGTGAGTGTGTATGTGAGTGTGTATGTGTAGAACGCTTTTTTTTGTAAAAATGCAGATTGGCATAGACGGGGATCGAACTCACGACCTCCAGGGTGAAAGGCATGACACATAGCCACTGCACCATGGCGACTGTTAATGATGTTATAAAAAATATTCAAATAGTTTATACTGAAATAAAACAATCACTACGATTCTGAAGTTCAGTCTGCTTTGAAATAGACAAAAACGAATCAAACGTCAGAATGAAATGTCAAAATTGGTTTTTGTGTGATAAATCTTCAATTCAAAGTTTAATCTTAAGTTTAAGGGGAGTAGCATGTTATAATTTCAATTTTTAAGTATATAATATGAAATAAGTGCATATTATTGCCTAATTAGCAAATATTTTTAGCAAATACGTGTTTCTGTACATTTATTTTAATTCATAGTTAATATTTTTCACTTCAAAATGTCCAAGAAGCAGTGATTTTTGAAAATATGAGTTGCGGTAAGATTTTATAGTTCGTCAAATTATAATAACTGCAAGTAAGTAAATTTATAATTCTCATTATTAGAGAAATTAAATCTTGAAGAGATAATTCAAACATATTTAGAAACATGTTTGGTTGACAATTTTATTCTTTTATTTTTGATGGCACAATCCATTGTATTTTAGCATAGAACTAATTATCATCACTTTTAAAACTGCCGTTGAGACACTGCATCAGTTTAATACTGCAAAATGCAGAATCTAGCCTGATTATTTAATTCAAAAACAATAATGAATTAAATGTCAAATCATTAAAAATGTTGCGTAAAAAGGGTTTGTAATACATATTATTTGAATAATCGATTCAAATAATGAACAGCAATCGTAAGTAAATTTATAATCCTGTTTTTTATATACAATCATAGAAACTGTCTAAATGATACAACACATATGCACCATACAAGGTTAAAATCAAAGTTAAACAAAATTTTGTTTAAATTTATCGGATGTTACACAGTGCATGATAAGCGATCGATTAGTTAATCTCAGCATAGTGATCTAAGAACAAAATAGCGTTCAAAGAAAGAACTCGATTTTTTCTTTATTATTATTTGCGATGTGAAAATTTGTATTACTATTATAGTCAAACGATACAAAATGAAGAAAAACCGTGTAATTATTATTAAATTACATGAAAATTCGCCATCAGTCAAAACTAACCTATGTTCTGTATACCATATGGGCACATGGTGCCCACGGGTGACCCTAGTACTAATAATACGAACACATAATACAAACAGATGTATTAATGACAAAAACAACAACAATAACATATGCTTAATTTAAACAAAGGGATATTGGTTATTGGATACCCACAATCAGACAATTTTCCAAAAGTGGACATAACCTCACGAATTTCAAAATTGTATATGCATTTCATGCAACATTGTTACTATAAATTGGAGAGGATACAAAAGTCTGGTTCTAAAATTTGAATACAAATTTCAATATTGATTAACTATTGAAGTTGAGCGTAATTTAATAAATTGATACCGGTTATAGTAATTAAATGGGTTTTGAATTAAGATGTATATTCCATTTTCTCCACAGCAAAACCTTGCCACAATGCCGTAAATCATTGAAAATGTAATCGTGACATTTATTATAAAACGGAATTAGCTTAAATATAAATTAGAATTACTCACTATTAATGGAGTGAATAGAATCACGTTCTTATACATTTCAGTATCAATAAACACTACTGTTATAAATATAACCAAGCTATGTCGACTCTATTCTCTATTGGCGCATGTGGTTATATGTTTTATCTTTCTAATTTTTGAAGTTCAGACCCCGTACACAAAGCGCTGTGCTGCCGCAGTGGCGGCGCCAGCGAGCGAGCCTTAGGGGGTCCAGCCGCCCCCAAAATGATCTGTGGCCCTAGGTTCGCCCCCCCCCCCCACCATATTTACCTTTATAATTAAACGTAAATACGAGTATTACGTATAAATATAGATGTGTGCCCCGTTACATGTTTTCCTGGTCGGTGCTCGCCTCTCCAAATTTATAAATATAGCCCCGCCACTGGCATGATCATAAGCGTTTGTCACATTTTTCATGTGTTCACAGCATTAGGATTTTAGGTGCTATGAATGGACTACAAAAGTGATGACGCGTAAATGGCGGCAAAATTCAATTGCGGCCGAGGCCATTTTCGTTTCTTATGGAATTTAACGTAGAGGTGAAGTTTGAATGTTCATTTTAATCGTGATTTCTACGGATATACATGTTTTGACCTTCCCTGAATCGAATGTGACTATTTTCGGAATGACGTCTGTCTGTTTCTGTGTGTGTGTCTGTGAACGCTCTAGAGCCAAAACTGTCGAACGTAAAATTATGAAAAAATTATATGCGCTAGATGTGTACCTCTTATTTTTGAAAAGATTATTCTAACCAGAAGTGTATGCTTACTCTAAAAATTTTTGGTTCAATCTCCAATACCACTGACGGGCTGCACTTACGGCAAATATAAATTATGTTCATAATGAAAGATATTAATATTTCGCACAACTTTTGTTTGAAACATTTCTTCAAAAAATGTACCAGTTGCGAGAAAAATGCTACGAAACATAGTAAATATCTTGTTTACGTTGCCATGGATTCCCATGTAGCTTATAAAATTGGATCATCTGCTATTTTGACAGTAAAACAAAATAGACTCAATTAGATAAATGACATTTCAGAGTATTGGTTAGTTTGATAGCTGGTTTTGGTTATATATATATATATATATATATATATATATATATATATATATATATATATATATATATATATATATATATAACAAAAAGTACTCGGTATTTGTAAAAAAAAAAGCACATAAATTGTTATTTATTCATCAAAAAAAAAAACAAGCACTGGCGCTAGCGCATAATCTAACCAATTATGATCCCGACATTTATTTATTCCTGTACCATAACGGTCTTAATTTCCATAACCCCACTTTTAAAATTGCACACATGGATAACGTTAATATCGTTCGTTTCGTGATTAGCCAAGGATATTGAAAATTATTTGATGAACATTTCCTAATTTTATTAATTAAAACACAGAAGCAAATGGTTTATACATTGGAAAATATAACCAAACAAATTACTGTCACGTAGACATAACTTCTTTATTTCACTAACAGATGGCGATCAATGTCTGATATACTTCACAATTTGAAAAAACTTTAATCACATAAAATATCTTAGAATTTTTAGTAGAAAATTCTAAAAAATTTAAAAGTTGACTTAGGGCAGTATTTAGGAGGGTTCCAAATTTTGGGGGCCTATAACGCCGGCTCTGTACAGACGATTGGATTTAAAATGCGACGGGAACATTATGGGCATGGAAATTATATGAATACCAAATTTCATCAAAATCGGCCCGGTACCTTCAGACGAGTTGCGGTCATAAACTCAGGTCTTACGACGGACCGACCGAGCGAGCGAGCGAGCGAGCGCGATACATACATCCAAGTATATGAGTTATATATATTTTTGGATTCAGGGCGAAAATACAAGAACTTTTTGTTAAGATTTTTTTTCGATCCGAGCATGTTACTAGAAAACCACTAAATCACGCATACAGCGCTACCAAAATATACATCACACAATATCACAAAATCAAATCAAAATAATAAAGAAAACAATTGAAGTACGCAGTTCATGACCTCGTACTAAAAGAAAACGTGCTCTCAGGGAAGCCAATTAAACTCAAAAAAAAAAAAAAGACCAAATATATATAATAATATTGTACTTATCTGAATGAACGACGAAACACTTTCGGCTTATACAAATTCTTTCTCACTAAATCAAACGGTGAACTGAATATATAAAAACACTGACTGATACGAGTGAATCGCTTCAACGCTCAAAGACAAGAGAAGACAATACAAGTTGGAACGAAAGCACCTGGTAATTTGCTTTCGACAGGTACCCAAAATTACCACTAGAGCACACTACTGGTTTTCTGTGTTTATTCAGCAAACGAAAATTAGCCTTTTCGTTGCAATATATATATATATATATATATATATATATATATATATATATATATATATATATATATATATATATATATTTATATATATATATATATATATTTATATATATATATATATATTTATATATATATATATATATATATATATATATATATATATATATATATATATATATATATATATATATATATATATATATATATATGTGTATATAAAAGAAAGTTGAGTGCATATTGTAAGAAACTGAAAAATGTTTGCTTTTGGAAAGCGATTTAATTCAGATTACGATATATTTAAAAACATATAGAATAGAACATAATACAACAGATTATTTAATAGTAACGTAAATATTTCTAACAAAAGTAAATAACTTAAATTATACAATAACAAAACATTGATAAAAAGCAATTCGCCAACAATACAGAAACAAAAAAATAAAATAGGTGGTTTCTAATTTGGGCAATTGTGGAAAAAAAATCTATGCTCAATAAGTAGAGGCATTTTACTAATTGATGGGTCCTCCTCTTTCATTTAGAACTGTCTTGCACCTTCTAGGCATTAAGAAAATGTTATGGCCATTGTCTGTCTGAGGATTCAGTTTCTACTGTTCTGCAAGGACTTCACACTAGCCAAAACGTCATAAGCCGTTTGTGGCATCGTCATCGACTCACAGGTACTCCAAAGGAGCAGCATCAAGGCACGGTTTGTGCTACAAGTGAGATACAAAACCGTCTCCTTTTTTTGAGTTCTCGATGGGATCCAACAGTTACCGCACCGGAGCTATTAAAGGTCAAAAACATGTCTGTTATCCCTCAAACAATTAGAAATAGACTGAATTACATTCCAGATGCCAGAGCAGAATGGACCGTAAGATACAGTGAATGGATCCAGGAGCAGTGGAGCTGTGTACTTTTCACAAATGAATCTTGACTCGGAATTCATCCTGATCATCATGATTAACGTCGAACAAGTGTGGATGCAACCAGGCAGCATATCTAGCTTCCTTTCCCTGACAGCACCTCGCAAACTGGAAGCATTGGCGAAATTATACACGCCGATCTCTGCGGACCTATGCCAACGACATTGTTTGGAGGGTCAAAATTATCTCCTGTAAGGGGTGACCGGGGTGGTCAACTCTTACTATATTTTACCCGGGTTCTTGCCAAACCGACTTATAGGGAAAGGACTTGAAGGGGTAGGCGAATTACTTGGTCTGCAGTAATAAAATATAGATTAGTATTATATTAATAATTTACTAGAATGTCTCTGCGCCACACTTGGTACAACTGCCTAACCTAGGCTAATTAGTTATTTTATAGCCGGTCAAATTGATGACCACGCGACTTCTTTACCTAATGACCTAGATAAGTGTTTTGACAACAATGAAGGTGTTGCTTAGGTTGCTTAGTCGACAACCTACATAATTTATATGTTACATTCCTCTCCCTTTTAAAATTTTTCTTTCTTATGGAAAGTACAATTTGCACAATATCAATTTTGCTGGGCTATAAAAGTTCTCTTTACAATATATAACTTAACGACTATGCCTTTGTCCAATGTTGGGGGGCACTGGGCTTAGGAATTGCCACTTCCTTCAACATTACTTCTTCTTCAGTTTTTTTCGATGCTTGATGGTGTCGATGAATAATGTGGTGCGTGAGGGCATCCCATAGGCATGCTAAAATACCTAAACCGCACCCGACTGATCTATATAGGGTGTATCCGTTTAGCATTGATCCTAACACGTACTTAATTATCTTGAACACTGTGTAGAACCCAATGAAACCGGAAATGAACACTCCTATATTGGAAAACCATCCCCATGCCTGCTTCAAGGTTGAGGTTGCTAATTTCTTTAATTCACCCGTTGTGAAAAGATTGAGCGCGGACATTCCCTGGCTAGATGATTGTAGCCCTGCTATTTTCCTTGTTATCAAGTTTGATACTGCACCTCTTTCTACACCAAAAATTATACTTTCTTGCAGTGTTTTAATTTCTTTTTCGGTGTATATCCCTGCCGATCCAAGTTCTTGTACGGGTCGGAAATTAAATTCTGGCTCTTGACGTACCTGTAGAATTTCTGGTTGTATGCCTGTTTGTATCTCTGGGCTGAATCCAATCCATTTATTATCTATGTTGTACAAGGGTGGTGCCAGATACAATCTACTTCCTCTGCTTCTTTTTGTAAAATGTGCGTGAGAGGTGCTAAAAACAGTTCTTCTTCGTCTGCTGTGACTGGTAGTTCGTTGTAGCATTCCCCTACTCTTCTTAATTTTACCATCCTTGGCGTACATTGCATAATATGGATCACTTCTCCAAGAACACGTCTTATGTAACCCAATTGATGCTTTAATAGAGTGCTTACCGCATCAGGAAGTAATAGGGCCAACATTAGTCGATTTCTCAACGTCTCCCTTTGTTGCAGGCATTGTTTGTGAATTATATCTCTGTACATATCCCGTATTTTCTTTTTGAACGCCTGCTCTATGTACAGGAATTTCGTATTCACATATGCTAGCATGTTGATGTTGTTTGATTCCAGTCCCGGGCTGAGTATTTGAACCCGAAACTCTTCTTTTCTATGACCAATAGTTTGGGGTGCTCGGTCAACCAGACCTCCTGGTTGCATCTGTGGGACAGCTCCATTAGCTTCACTGCGAATATTTTGTCTTTTTGTTCTACTACCATGTAACGTCTTCCTTTTATTAAATTCTTGTCTTTTTCTACTACGAGACCCGCATTTCCCTCATAAATTACTGTGAATTTTTCATTATCGCACCCCGTAGCTTGTATTCTTTTCTATACTGACTCTCCAATTTCAGTGTCCATACAATAGCCATCTATGAATGGACACGTGACACCTCCTATCAGACTAATTTCGTTAGTTTCTAGTTTTACTGTGGCTGGATAGTCCTTTAGTGTAATTTTTAATGTTGCTGACACTACCACTTTTGCCCAGTTAATCCCGTTTTCGACATACGTTGCGCCATTGCATTTCCCATCCAAAGAAATCGTTCCAGCTAAATTTAATGAAAACGAAGTTGTTCCATTTAACACCAGATTGTTTATCATTTGGTTGTGAAATCCTATGAACATCTTTGATCTATGCATGTTCTTACATTCTTGCGCTCCTACGGCATGCACGTATGTTAATAGCCCCTGATGTACGGCTGATGTATGGCTATGCATCCCGCAGTACTGGATCAACCTTGTAACTTCTACTAGGCACGTTTGAATCTGGATGCTTTTGTAGTCGTTTTCTTGGATAATTTGTACTTCTTGCATGGTTTCTGTGTATCCGGCATGTTTGGACAATCTGCTACATCCTTCAATGAAATGGTGCTTATATTTGTGTTTGGTCCCCTACAATCGTATCCAATCAGTGCTTCGGTAGTGTCTATTACGATCATTATCATTTGGAGGGACATTTTCTGCAACAAACACCTATATATATTTTTAGTTTTGTCGGTTCCTAGATGGTGATGGTGTCCACATCCAGGGTTGTTCTGCTACTGGTCCTCTACTTCGGGTCTGTATCTTTGGTGAGGATTGTTCGTTTATTCGTCCATTTCTACTTTCTTCCCTTTCCATATGACTTAGTATCGCTTCCAACACCGCGCTGTTTGGGATTGTTAAGTTTTTTTTTTTTTTCACTTGAATTTGTGTCTTTTTCTGTAACATCTGATAGTTCTTCTGCATTTATTTTGAATGTTTTCAGCCTATTTTAGAAATTATTTTGTAATTAACCGCACACTTTTGTAATTAACGGCCCTGACCATGGCTTTATCAACTTTTTCGATGTGCCAGCTAATTGTATAGGGTCATGAATACCAACCTTGAAACTTGTAAGCACAGCGTTTTTGTTGAATTTCTTATTTCGCTGTTCTGTTGTTATGATCATCTTTTATCGAACTTGCTCAAACACAATTCTTAATCTTTCTCTTAGTTCGGCTGCGTAATTATCATCGTAATCATAACGGAGCGTTCGTGGACGAGATTTGTCATCGTATGGTAATTCCATATCTCGACCGTGCATTATATAAAATGGCGTCTCTCCGGTCGAGTTATGCACTGCTGATCTGTAGGCCATTAGTACATAGGGCAACCATACATCCCAGTCCGTTTGGTCTCTACTAATGAAATGAGACAACATATCCTTAAATACCCTGTGGCTTCGTTGAATTACTCCATTCGTTTGGGGTCGATATGCTGTTGTCTGCAATTTTTCAACTCCGAATAGCTTACATACTTCTTTCATTGTTTTTCAAAAGAAATTTTTTCCTTGGTCAGTCAACAATTGTCTTGAAGCTCCATGTCTCGCAATAATTTGTTGTGCAAAAACCTTTGCAATTTTTACCGCTGTTTGATCTGGAATGGCAAATGCCTCCGGATATTTTGAAAAATGATCCTGAAAGGTTAGTATATATTTATTTCCACTTCGAGATGTTACTAATGGCCCTACAACGTTCATTGAAGTTCTTTGGAACGGTGCTGTAATTTCTTGAAATAACTGAAGTAGTGCTGGCTTTAAATTTGAGGGGGGTTTTCTTTCGTTACAGGATTTGCATCTGTCGCAATACTCTTTTATATCGTCGTTCATATTTTTCCAAAAAAATCTGTCCTTAATCCTTTTAAGAGTTTTTTCGTATCCTTGATGGGCTGCGTATGGAAGATTATGGTAATCGTGTATTACCTGAAATGTCATTGTTCTTGGCACTACGAGCTTATGGTTTCTCTCTAGCCCTGACTTTTGTTTGAATTTTAACCCTTCCTCATCTTTAAAATAACCTTCTTTTGTTGTCAATTTAGCCAGTTCCTCGTCGCTTTCTTGGAGTACGCGGATTCTACTTCTGTCCCAGATAGGTACGTATAAATTACTATCTTCGTTTGCCACTGTGTGAATTGGTATTCTGGATAGTACATCTGCATTGACATGTTTTATTCCTGGCTTGTGAATAACCTCGTATTCATACTCACTCAAAAGTAGAGCCCATCTCATTAAGCGAGAGTTCGGATCTTTTAAAGATATAAGCCATTTCAAAGGTTTGTAATCTGTTATTATAGTAAACTTCTTCCCATATAGATAGCATCGGTAGTGTTTCACTCCCCAAATTATTGCTAGGCACTCTCTTTCCGATGTGTCGTAATTTTGCTCTGCTGTATTTAGTTGTCTACTAGCAAATGCTATGGATCGTTCAAACCCATTTTGTTTTTGACTGAGTATCGCGCTAGCCGCTAGTTTACTTGCGTCTGTACATAAAATAAATTCCTTGGAGAAATCAGGGTGTGCTAGGATGGATTCAGTACATAGCGCACTCCGTAAATTTTCAAAATCCGCTTGGCATTCGTCTGTCCAAATAAATTTTTCATCTTTTTTTGTTAATACACAGTGATATATGTGGACCAATTTCTCCAATCACCCATGATGGAAAGTTGTATTTTGTATCATTTATCGATGATTTTTCACATTTTACAATGATATATTTACTTAAATCCAAGAGCGAAGTATTTAATTGTTTTAAATTGTATGAAGCGGCTGTAACTGCTCAATTGAACAATAAAATTTCGATACTTCGATGTGATAATGGTGGTGAGTATTCTTCTAATGATTTTAAAAAAATTTGCCAACAGAATGAGATTAAATTGGAATTCATGTTACCGTATTCACCTTCACAAAACAGAGTATCAGAGCGTATGAATAAAACTCTAATGGAACAGGAAAGAACGCAGATATTATCATCGAGCCTAACTAATAGTTTTTGGGGAGAAGCTATTCTAATTTCTGCATATTTATCAAACAGAAGTTCATGCAGAAGTGTAAAATCCAACATGACACCGTTTGAAATATGGACAGGTATGAAACCCAATTTACATAAATTACGTGTTTTTGGTAGCAACGCTTTTGCACATATTCCTGTTGAGTTGAGATCAAAACTCGATTCAAAGTCACTCAAAGGAGTGATGATAGGTTACACCACAAATGGATATCGTTTATGGAATAATGAAAAAGGAGTTTTTCTTTCTCGTGACGTAGTATCCAACGAAGATTTTAAAACTAATGATCCAGAGTAAAGTTGCGGAAGAAACCATCCGCGAACCAGAATTAAATACGATTGACTACAGTCTGGATCCAGCGACAACAATGAAAACAGTAGAAGAACCCGATGAAGTAATACAGAAAGTTTGACAAAATTGGAATTGAGTGGTGGTGACGAAATAAATATTTACAATTCAACTTTGGTCAGTTACTAGAATACACATCAACAATAGTTGGCATGTTTCCATAAATAACAACATTCTATTTTTATATACTCTTGTAATAAATAAATAAAGTATCACGTTATATATATTTGTGTCTTCTGTATCTGAACTTGAGTAAATGCGAATATGCCTTATCGTCAAAAGGAACCGAGAAGAAGAAGAAGAAAACGAACAATGAAACGGAAATGACAGAGACAGACAAAATGGAGACGGATAGGATAAGGATAATTAAATTAGGAACATGGAATATAAGAAGTCTGAATAGGAAGGAAACAGAGTTAATTGAGGAATTCGAAAAATGCAAGAATAGACATATTAGCAATAACAGAAACAAATAAAAATGGAAATAGCATAATTAAGACCAAAAATGATACATAATGATATACAGTGGAGTGGAGAATAAGGAGAGAGCAAAATCAGGAGTGGGATACATAATAACCCAAAAAAATGGAACAATCAATCAAAGAGTGGAAATGTATAAGCAAAGGGATCCTCATAATTAAAATAGCCGATATGGACAACTTAATAGCAAATCTGAATGAGCGAAGATGAAAGCAAAGCAAACAAAAACGAATTTTGGGATAAAGTCCAACTAGAATTTGAAAAATTAGAAGAACCAATATACATAATAGGAGATATGAATGCAAGAGTGGGAAACAATAACAAAGGACTAGAAGATATAATGGGGAAACATGGTGAAACTGTCAAAAATAGCAACGGAAACAGACTCATAGACTTTTGTGTCATTAATGATTTAAAAATACTAAACACATTCTTTGCACATAAAGAAATACATAAATATACTGGAGAACAAAGGAGCAGAAACAAGAAATCCATAATTGATTATTTTATAACTAACAATTCACAAAGAAAGGTAATTAAAAATTTTAAAGTTAAAAGAGGTAGCGAAATTGGAAGCAATCACTATCTTGTTATAGCAAAAAAAAAGAGAAAGAACCGAAACAAAAAATAAACAAGAAAGAAACAACATTAATTAAGACCAGAATAGACAAAATAAAAGAGAAACACACACGCGAGTAATACAAAAATAAGATAAAGGAATTAATTAGTGATACACCAAAACCAAGCATGAACAAGGTGGAACAAATGTAGGGTGCCGTCAAATACATTATAACAGAAGCATCTAAATGCACTTGTGGAACCACTCAACATTCACACAACAGAAAACAAACCCACTGGTGGAACGAAGAAGTAAAAGTGGAGATAAAAAGAAAAAACAAGAATGGAACAAGTACCTAAGCACGAAGAATGAAGAAGATTACGAAGAATACAAAGAATACAAAATACAAAGAAAAATTGCAAAAGAAGTAACCAAAAAATCAAAAAAAAGACATGGGAAGAGTTTGGAAACACGTTGGGGGAAAAGTTCAGGAAATCAATAACTATTTTATAGGACTCTAAAAAACTGTAAAAAAAAACATAACTCTGAAGCAGATAAAGGATAAACAGAGAAGAGTAATAAAAGAGAATAACGAAATCATGAAAAGATAGAAAGAACACTTCAAGGAATTACTAGAAGAAAATCAAATCATTAATGAAAGTGATGAAAACAGAGCTTGGGGACACAATAGATAACAGTGAAACAGAATATATTACAGAAGAAGAAATAAAAACTGTACTACAAAAGCTAAGAAACGGGAAAGCGTCAGGTCACGACAATATAAAGGCACTAACAACTAAAATATATGGGCGAAGAAGGAGAGTGACAAAGTGCCGCGGAAATGGATATGGCAAATACTAGAAGAAAGGAAAATAAACAAACAACTACATAAGGACAGGGCAACGAAACATAATAAAACAGGTAAAAGGAAAAACAAAAAAAGTAGAGGTAGGACATCACAAACTAGCGAAAGTTATGATAGCTGAATGTGCGTTTGCAGATGACCTTGCAATATTAGCAAACACGGAAGAAGAACTACAACTCAAACTAAATACATGGAATAAAGTATTCAAAAGTCACCAAAAGAAAGTAAAATAATCGAGGCTAAATGTTCAAATTGAATCATATTTGATCTCTTTCCATATAAAATACATAGGGGTCTGGGCAGGCCACATGAGGTACGAATGTGATGTGTATACCGAGATATCCTTGTAATTCTCTACGTATATATATGTATGTAAATAAAAATGTTTCTCACTTGATCATCGGGCAATAAATCACTGGTTGGATGCGTTTCCACGAAACATATTAAGATATTTAATATACAAATAATGAATACCAGAATGTAAGTCGTATTTCGATAAACCATAACAAAAACCTTTATGTTTGTGTGTGTTTGTTAGCATTAAAAGACTTATTTGCTAGTATAAAAAGGACCTGTTAGATGGAAAAATAAACAGCACCATTTAAGTTGCTAAGCAGTTAACAAAGGAAATGCACAATCTTTACTTTGTAACAGGAACTAACACCCAAAAAACGAGGAAGTTTTCTAATCAGGTTGGCAGAAGTACATCATTTCTGATTTCAATTAATTAAAAATTGGCTATAGCAATAATATAAATTAGTTATAAATGTACTATGTTTGTATCGACTGGATTCTGGGGAGCATTCTCACATAGTGTTATAAATCCCTCAATAACGACATTCCTTTCAATTTCATTTATATTAAAACATTTTTTGTTAATGACATTTTTTGATCCGAGAATGCTACAGACACATGACCGAATGCTTTAGCTTCTTCGGTACTTCGTACGGCGTGCTAAATAGATATTTTCACTATAAATATTACGAAAATGTGGTTGTTTTACAATTGAAACAATTAAAAAAAAAATGGGTTGTCGCCAACGCGGGACTTTCTTTTACGTAGTTTTCATCAATATTTATTGATTATAAAAATATAATATTAGGAAATAATAATCCAACAGAAACAATATAAAAACCAAGCTTACCTTATATAAATGAATGGGTTGAAAATTATACCAATACCAATTTGTAATGGTTTTGAAGTACTAACTATCAAAACTAACCAATTCTCTACAGAGATATTCTGAAATGTCATTTATCTAATTCAGACCATTTTGTTTTCTTGTCGAAATATTGACAGGCGCAGATGATCCGATTAATTAAGCTACATTCGAATCCATGACAACGTAAACAAGATACTTGTGATTTTTAGTAGCAATTTTCTCGTAACTGGTACATTTATTGAAGAAACTTTTCAAACAAAAGTTGTGCGAAATATTAATATCTTTCATTATGAACATAATTATTTTTGCCGTAAGTGCAGCCGTTCTAGTGATATTAGAGATAGAACAAAAAATGCAAAGAGTAAACATGCACTGCCGGTTTGAATATTCTTTTCAACAAGAACTGGCGCTAGCGCCAGTGCTATCAGCTCGCCGTTCCGGCGAGCGCGGTCACTTCAATAAATACAAAACTAAAAGCGATAGCAATTATTATAGTACAAAATTTATTGTTATGATATTTCATCGGCATTTAATATGAAATTAATAAATTTCTAAGTTTACGTATATAATTCTAAATCATCAACATTATACTCACATAGCCCATTGAATCAATCTAACCAATTATGATCCCGACATTTATTTATTCCTGTACCATAACAGTTTTAATTTCCAAAAACCCCACATTTAAAATTGCACACATCCACATGGGTTACGTTAATATCGTTCGTTTCGTGATTTGCCAAGGATATTGATAATTATTTGATGAACATTTCCTAATTTTATTAATTAAAACACAGAAGCAAATGGTTTATACATTGGAAAATATAACCAAACAAATAACTGTCACATAAATATTACTTCTTCATTTTACTAACAAATGGCGATCGATGTCTGATATACTTCAAAATATATTTATATTATTTTTTTTAAGCCTATGGGCTCACAATTTGAAAAAACTTTAATCACATAAAATATCTTAGAATGTTGAGTAGAAAATTCTAAAATTTTTAAAAGTTGACTAAGGGCAGTATTTAGGAGGGTTCCAAATTTTGGGGGCCTATAACGCCGGTCCTGTACAGACGATTGGATTTAAAATGCGACGGGAACATCACGGGCATGGAAATTATATGTATACCAAATTTCATTAAAATCGGCCCGGTACCTTCAGACGAGTTGCGGTCACAAACTCAGGTCTTACGACGGACCGACCGAGCGAGCGAGCGAGCGAGCGAGATACATACATCCAAGTATATGAGTTATATATATTTTTGGATTCAGGGCGAAAATACAAGAACTTTTTGTTAAGATTTTTTTTCGATCCGAGCATGTTACAGACACACGACCAATCACTATAGCTCTTTTGTACTTACTGTACGACGAGCTAAAAATTAAGAAACGTATGTTTTGTTTTTTGTAGTTTGGCTGGTCCTAAATTAATTGTCAATAGTCCGGGGTTATGTGTAATATTCTTGATGTTTATTCCGTAGATGTGGATGGAATAGAAGGATCTGTAAAATTCGAAATTTTGTGAACAATCTTTCGAGGTCTTTTTATATTGGATAAGTGTATTTTAGGTTGGTTTTTACTTTTGGGGTCTGTTTCGATAATAGCGGTTTTTAAATTTTCATTTACTTTTTCTAACTTTTCTTTTCTAAATTTTACATCTTGAGTTTTGTTAACCTTTTGTTTATTTTTGACATACACGGTTTCTGGTATTTCTGGTAAGTTTTCACGGTTTTCGTTCAGTTTATTTATTAATTTCGTTTTTCTGTTTTGTAGTTGTTCATTAATATTTTGGTATAGTATTTTCGTTTTTTCTTTGTGGTTTTGTATGTAGTCTTGTGTTACTTGTTTTTCTAATTCTAAATCAAGTGGTGAATTGGTATCTAAGTGTCCTGTGATTATTTCTATAGGTTTTAAATTTGTAGACGAATGATTAGTATTATTATATGCTAATAATGCGTAATAAACTTTGTTTTTAATAGACTCTCTTTTAAAATGTTCTTGTGCATTAAACAATCGAATATGTTCAATTAGTGTAGAATGAAATCTTTCTACAATTCCATTTGAGTCAAGGTTTTGTGAACTGGTGAAATGAATGTCAATTTTATGTAAACTTAATAGTTCTTTTATTACAATATTTTTAAATTCTAAGCCATTGTCTGAGATGATTGACTTTGGTATTCCGTGGTGTGAGAAATATTTCATTAATTTATTTGTTACTTCTAGTGTGTGGATTCAATTTTATAGGCTTGAGCGTATTTTGAAAAAGCATCAACGATAGTTAGAAATTTACATTTTTCTAAGCTTAAACTGTCAATATGAATTATTTCAAACGGTTTTTTAGGGGTTGGTGTTATATTCAATTTTGGTTTTATCGGATTGCGTTCGTACTTGGATGCTAAACAAATTTCGCATTGGTTAATGTAATCTGTGATAGTTTTAAGTTGATTTGGCCAGTAATATACTTTTTTAATCTGATAATATGATTCACGTGTTCCACGGTGATTAGTTTTGCCTTCGTGGTAATTTTTAATTGTGTTTAATATTTCATCTTCTGTTTCTACGTCTATTAATTTATTGGTACATTTAATAAATTTAATTTCAGAGTGTTTAAAGTGTGTTTGCAAGACATTGCTGAATTTTTCATAAACAGGTGTTTCAAAATATAAATAATATTTAACTTTTGGCACAATATATCCTTTAATAAATTCGATAACGAATTTCTCGAATTCATTTTGAGATAATTGGATGAGAATTCTCATTTTATCTGTGTGTAATTTAGAAATAATGGGATTTGAGGGTGAGTGTAATACTTCAGTGATTATTATTTGATTTTTTCCTATATTGACTGGTGATTCAACAATAGGTATTCCGATTATAGGGTCTTCTGAGTTTGAGTGAATAGTGTTGTCTGTGTCTGATTTGTGTGAATCATCTGGTTCAACAATCATAGATTGTAATTCGTTTTGTGGTCTAAAGGTGTCATTAAAATCTTGCATATAATTAAAGAATTTCTCAGTGCCTTGATCCGTCGAATTAACATTTAATTCAATTCGAGAAAGTGCATCTGCGTTCGTATTTAGTATGCCTTTTTTATATATAATTTCGAAATCAAATTCTTCTAATTTTAATCGCCATCTTACTAATTTGGAATTTGGTTCTTTAAGAGAAAATAACCATTGTAAGGGTTTATGGTCTGTAATGATTTTGAATTTTCTGCCGAAAAGATATGGCCTAAAGTATTTTGTTGCCCATACTATTGCAAGTAATTCTTTTTCAATAGTAGAATAGTTTTGTTCTGAATCATTTAAAGTTCTGCTAGAATTAGCGACAGGTAATTCAGATCCAATTTTTCCTTGCGATAATATGGCACCAATAGCAAAATTACTTGCGTCTGTTGTTAAATTAAAGGGTTGATTAAAGTCAGGGAATTGTAATATTGGTTCATTCATAAGAAGATTTTTACATGTGTTGAAACAGTTAACGTACTCAGGGTCGTTGACTTTTATCTCAACATTTTTCTTTAAACACTTAGTCAGCGGTTTGGTTATCTTTGCAAAGTCTTTGATAAATTTTCTATAGTAACCTAGTAGTCCTAAAAATGCTTTAATTTGTTTTGTCGATTTTGGGATAGGGTAGTTTTTAATAGCTTTAATCTTTTCTTGGTTATGTTTTACGCCTTCTGGTGTTACGATATGTCCAAGATAGGCAACTTCTTTGCGAAGAAACTCGGATTTATCAAGCTGAATTTTTAAATTGGCCTTTTTTAATCTATCAAATACATTTTTTAAACGGTCTAAGTGTTCTTGAAGACTAGTGCTAAATATAACAACATCATCGAGGTAAACAAGACAGATTTCGTTTTGTAGTCCCTTTAAAACATTGTCCATAACACGTTGAAATGTGGCAGGAGCGTTTTTAAGCCCAAATGGCATTCGTGAGAATTCATAATGACCATTCTCTGTATTAAACGCAGTTTTTTGGACATCGTCTTTGTTCATCTCAATTTGATGAAATCCTGATGCTAGATCAAGGGTAGTAAAGTAATGACATCTACCTAGTTGATCTAAAAGTTCGTTTATATTGGGTATAGGATATTTATCATCTATGGTTTTTTCGTTTAATTTTCTGTAGTCAATTACTATTCTCCATTTCTTTTCGCCTGATGCATCTAGCTTTTTGGGCACGATCCAAACAGGGGATGACCATGGTGAATGTGAGGGTTGTATAATTTTCTGGTCTAACATTTTTGTAATTTGTTTCCGAACTTCTTTTCGGTGAATCTCGGGGTATCGATATGTTTTTGTGTAAATCGGTATATCATCTTTAGTACGAATATGGTGTTAAATCTCGTTAGTGAAAGATAGTGACTTATCGTCCGAGTGAAAGATATCAGAGAATTGATTTATTAATTTTGTAATTGCTGTTTTCTCTTCAGTGTTCGTGTGATTGGTACGAATTTTGGAAATATCAAATTTAGTATTTGATTTTGTATAATTAAAATTCTCGTTATTTATATCATAGTTATTTAGAGAATGAGCACGAATAGGATTTACTGAATTTATTACTTGTTCGTATTAATTTGGATTAATAATTGGATAAATTATTTCGTGATTTTGGACATTAGCTAATCCTTCTGGAATTACTAAAGTATTTATGTGTGTTTCTGGTATAAGTGCCTCACCGTTCTTAATGTGTTTAACATAGAATTTCGATAATTTTTCTGTTTTAGGTGGTATTTTGGTGTAATGTGAATATGGTACGATTTTATGATAATGAATTTTAATATCTAGTGAAGGGGTTATGATTTTATCGCGAGTGAAATCAATTATAGCTTCTAGAATTTTTAAATTATCCAAACCTAGTAAGATATCGAATTGATTATGGAAATTAAATAAGTGATATTTTATTATAACATTTTGTCTTTCAAACAATTTTGAACATGGTATCAAAATACTGAATTTTTCATTAGATGTTCCGTGTACGGATATTATTTTAAATGGATCCTTTTTTATTTGATTCTTAAAATACTTTTCTGCAATTTCGGGTATAATAAACGAGCGAGTGAAATATGAAATTTCAATAGAGATTTCTATTTTTAAAAACATATATTATTTTATTATCGAAGTTTACAATATGCTTACAGAAATTAGACTGACTTTGTCACGTCTCTACTTTCATCAACAGATTCATATTATTGTTTGTCTTAAATATAAAGCGTCAGCATAGATAAAGCGTAAATACAGATTATTAATATAGTTGGGTCTACATAACTCCTCCTTTCTTAAAATGGAGCTTTATCTCTCTCTTCGTTTAATTCGAATTTTGATCTTTTAAATGATCTATGTTTATATTTATTTCTTTTAATTACAATTATTACCATTAATATAATTATAGTGATTACAATAATAATTACAATAATTGAATTAATTATGGGATGATGGTTCTGGTTAATTTCTATTTTATCAATTTTTCGAATTTCGTTCATTATAATATTTTGTTCGTCTATTTGTTTTAATATAAGAGTTTTGTTACTCATTTGTTGGTTCTTAATATTAAAGTTGTAATTTTCAAAAATGATTTCTTTGCTGGTGGTTGCATAATTTTCTAAATTATATTAATTTATGATACAATTTTTGTTGGTTTTAAATTTATATATTCCAATAATTTGTTTGTGTTTTTCATAGTCTTTACATTTAATATTTAAGTTTTGATTGACATCACTAGCTATTATTACAATGTTTGAATCTTCTATTTTTATTATAACAAAACTTTCGTGAATTTGATGATATTCGCATTCATCGTTGTGTTGTAGATTTATAATATTATTTAAACATTTATTTGTTTCTATGTAATTAGTTTTACACAGGTAGTTAGTTTGTATTTTAGTACAACTATTCATTATTACAAATTTGTCATTATGTCTCATAATTAATTCTTTACTTATATCTAACATATGCATTTTATTATTGTTATATATAGGTATAGGGGTTATTTGAATAAGTTTCTTATCATTCATTTTGTATACAGGTATTTCTAGCAAATATTCTATCATTTCGTTTTCCAATTTACAATGGCTGGTTATCTGTGTTGAGATATCTCAAAAATTAACATCAGTGATTTGATTAATAATTTTTCGTAATTCGTCTACTGTGATTATTGAAGAATGTATTTTGTTTAGGCTGCAAAAAGTAAGGCTAGTTTCAATTTCTGAAATTATTTCTATTAAATTTACTGTTAATAATATTAATTAATTTAATATATCTTTAATTATAAGCGTATTTTGCAAATTCATTATTTCCTTTAATATATTTTCAGTTTGCATGATTCTTGATTTCAAGACAAGTTCGTTATGCTTAATATTTTCTAATTGTGAATTAAATTTGTTAATCATTTCTTTATTTATTCTAATTATTTCAACATTTTGAGATTGTAGTGTTTCTTGATTTCCTTTAATTTTATTGAATATTTCGTTATATTTTTGTTCATCCAAAGCGTCTAAGTTTCCAGTTATAGATTTAATTATGTTACCTGAGCCATTTATGAGTCCTCTTTTATTTCGTTTATTCTTGTTAGAAATGTTCCTAATTTTATAATTTAAGCGATTACAATTGAATTCTAAAATGTTCATATAATTTTCCAATTCCTGTTTATAGTTATTATTTGTTTTATTTGAATTATTAATTTTAGTAAATAATTCATTTTTGTGAATGATAATTTTAGAGTATTCTAAGGAAATGCTACTTAGGTAATATTTATAATAATTATATTGTGAGTTAATATGCACATAAACATTTCCTAATTCTAATATGTTTATTCCGGGATTTTGATTTATCTCTTCTAATTCTTCTAGTCCGTTTGTGCATCTGTAAAACAGTGGTTTTTTAATTTTTTGGATTCTTCGTTTTCCTTCTTTTATTAATACATGAGTGGGTAATTGTTCCGGCTTATTGCAAGGTTTATTTTGTGAAAGAATTCGTTTATCTTTATTAGCTTGTATATTTTTGTTTACGAGAATTTGAATTTCTTTAAGTTTATTTTTATGGTTTACTAAATAATCTTCACAAACGTTCTCTGTTTCAAAAATATTTTTCTTTTTTTCTTGTCCGAATAAAATTTCTATTGGTGTTAGTTTAGTAATTGAAGTTATCGAATTGTTATATCCAATTAAAGCAAATTTAATTTTTTCTTGACTATTACTGTTTTTAAATTCTGGTCTTTGATTTACGGCTTCTAGATTTTGATTATTCATTTTAATTATAAGTCTTTGTTTAGTATGTTTAAATAGCTTTAGTAATTTAACATCAGTTTCTAAATTATGTGAAGATATTACTATTTGATTTTTTCCTATGTTAATAGCTACTTCTTTATATGTTATTCCGTTTATGTCGTTTTCATCATCTGAATGACAAGTTTCTAAATCAGTTTCACTGGTTTGCGGAATAATACTTTCGTTGTCATTAATATTTACTTCATTTGGTAATATGTGAATTATAATTTTGATGTGTGTATCCTTAAATGTATTTATTATTAATAATTTAATAGTTTCGAAATTTATTTTGTCCAATCTACTGCATATTTTTGGCATGTGTAATTCGTATATTTCGTTTTGAATACAATAGTTTTTTAATTTAATTAAACAATTTTCTATAGTTTTTAGTGTGGGTTTTTCAAAATAAATATCTTTTGTAATTAGATGGAATAAAATGTGTTTGTTATCAATTGGTTGAATTAATATATCGCCTATATTTTTGGTTTGTTCTGTTAAATATTTTTTGCTATTAAATTTGGCTTCTATTTGTTTGGCGAAACCCTTACTTAGTTTTTTATCTGAAGATATACAATGAACTAAATTATCATTTTTATCAAATATATTTTCGTTAGTAATTTTAATTTGGAATTTTTGTCTAATTCGGGATAATGCGTCTGTGTTGTTTATTAATTTGTAAATTGCGTGTTTCTTTTCATCATTTAAATGTTCAGCTTCAATTTTTATTTCGTTAGTTTCGATTGTGTTTATATTATTTTTTATATTAAAATATTGTAGCTTAAGTCTTTTATTGCAAATTTTTACGATATTATTTTCAAAGTTTAATTCTGCTTTTAACATCTGTAAGGCAGGCAAACCTAATAGAACATTGAATTCTTTATGGAAATCAAAAAGAAAACATTTAATTTGTTTATTTTCAATATTTAATATAATAAATTCGTTTCCGGATGTTTTTCCTAATGTAATAGTAAAACTGAAAGGTTCATTATAAATTTTAAATTTCTTTTCATTTAGTCTAACATAACTTTTATTTATTAGATTTATTGTTGAACCGGTGTCTATCAAAATTATATAATCTTTTACTTTTAGAAATGGCAATTTACTGTTACAGTTAATATTCATTATTTCTCCGACATTGATAGGTTGTCTAATCCTAAAAAAGATTCGTCTTCAAGATTTTGGTTTTCAAATTCGTCAACGTGAGTGTACTCATCGTTATCGATTTGTTCTTCATTATTAAATAATTCCTCTGACTCGTAATTTGGTAAAGGGTTTATTTGAGATTGATTATAATTTTGATTATAACGTGGTCTAAACGTTTGTCTAGTTTGTATTGACATTGGTATTGGTTTTATGCCTTGGGCATTTTTTATTTGTTGTCTTGGTGCAAATGTTTTAGGTTGAAATTTATTTTCAAAGTTAATTGGTCCGGTAGGGAATGTCTTTTCAAATGGTCTTTGTATTGGTATATTAGTTGATTTTATTTGGTTGGTTTTGGGTGTTTGAGTATACCTCAAATACTGGAAATCGTTTTGTAATAACATTTCTATTGCAACTAAATTATTTGGATTTCTTGTCGCAATATTATTTCTATATGGGTCATTTATAGTGGATATAAAATGTGAAACAATTAGATTTTCAGCAAATTTACTTATTATTAATTTTGCATCATTATCACTTTCTTCAATGCTAAATCTTGATTTGAAAGCAAGAAATCTTTCTTTTACAACTTCTAACATTTTATATGGATTTTTATAATTCTGTAATTTTAAAATCTCATTCATTATAGTGGTTGAATTGGTTTTATCTTTGAAACTATTAATCAAATGTTGTCTTAAATCGTTCCAATTTTGAAATTCTAGGTCCTTTATACTATCCAGGGCCTTTTCTGTTATTTTACTTCTGATATTTAGAAATGCTATTGATTTATCAAAATCGTCTAAAGGTGGATTTAAATTACCAAATAGAGTTTGGATAGTGTTCACAGCATTTATAAATGTAGTTAATTTGTTGGGATCTCCATTGTATTGTGGAATCGCGTTTAATGCAAAATTGATTTTGCTGGTTCTATCAGCCATTATTTCGTTATTTATTTCTAACAATTTACTCAAGGTGATAGAATATAAGCTTTACAATAAAGTTTACTTACAACAGAGTTATGCACAAAATTATGTTGGTCCAAACAATCTTCATCTATTTTGTGGAGATTTGTGGTGGATTGACTTTCGTCTTGTAATTTTTGTGTCCAGGAGGTTAACACTTGTTAACACTACACTTGGTTACTCTTTGTAACGGCTGGTGATGCTGGCTCTACACTTGGTGGCTCTCTGCAACTGTCGACGATGCTGGCACTACACTTGGTGGCTCTCTGCAACTGTTGACGATGCTGGCACTACACTTGGTGGCTCTCTGCAACTGTTGACGATGCTGGCACTACACTTGGTGGCTCTTTGCAACTGTTGACGATGCTGGCACTACACTTGGTGGCTCTCTGCAACTGTTAACGATGCTGGCACTACACTTGGTGGCTCTTTGCAACTGTTAACGATGCTGGCACTACACTTGGTGGCTCTTTGCAACGGGTTAATTTCTAAGCACTGCACTTGATGTGTTCCGATTCGCGAATTAACGTTAAAACGAACAAAATGCGATTTTAACGGATTAATTCAATTTATTGAATTCCGATCGTAGATTGTTTCGCGTATCCTACCGACTGCGCCAAATATGAAATTTCAATAGAGATTTCTATTTTTAAAAACATATATTATTTTATTATCGAAGTTTGCAATATGCTTACAGAAATTAGACTGACTTTGTCACGTCTCTACTTTCATCAACAGATTCATATTATTGTTTGTCTTAAATATAATGCGTCAGCATAGATAAAGCGTAAATACAGATTATTAATATAGTTGGGTCTACATAACTAGTGCAACCTGTGTCAATTAGTGCTTTTAAATTGTATTCTAGAAATATAACGAAAGGTAATTCACTTTCATTATGTGTTAAATTCATAAGTTCTATTCTGTTTCCGAGGCTGTTATGGGGGCATTCACCTTTTGCGGATTCAAAAAATCGATATATTTTTTTTGCAGAATAGGACACTTTTAAGTGTTGACTATAAGTCTCTGAAGCCGTTTTTTGAAATTCGAGTTGGATATATGTGAAATTGCGATTTAAACAAAACAATATTTTTGCTCAAGCACGGCGTTTTCGCGCGCGTCAGTCTGAAGGTGAAACTTTAAGCGCGTTTTTCTCGAAACCATATTTTTTAAGTCGCGCGGTAGAATATCTCAACAACAAATAAACCGATTTAACTCTCGATAAGTGCATTTTAAAGGTAATAAAATTCTCTAAGAGTTGATTCTCGACGAAGTGTGTCCGACAGTTGTTAATATTTTTTAAGGCCCGCCAAAGGAGAAAAAAAAAATGGCAAAACATAACTTTTTTCGTACGATGGTCGCCATTTTGATAATTATGGTCCAAATGGACTACCCGAATGTCAATTCTTAAACAATTTAATATACTTTAAAACCCTTATTTCTTATTTTTTTTCAAACAACTGGGACCAGAGTTATGCTACCGCGCACCTAAATTGAGCTGCCCACTTTGGACCTGGACATCTTCGCCGGGGCTGAACGTACCCGACTTTAAAAAATACCTTATGAAAGAGAAAAGTTAAATAAATACGATACAAAAAACCGCATGCGAATATCTCAAACGTACCCTGAGAAAAAAAAATGTTAAAAAACAGTTTTTTTTTGTGCTCAAAAGGTGAATGCCCCTTTAATTCTAAACAAGAACTGGCGCTAGCGCCAGTGCTATCAGCTCGCCGTTCCGGCGAGCGCGGTCACATCAATAAATACAAAACTAAAAGCGATAGCAATTATTAAAGTACAACATTTATCGTTATGATATTTCATCGGCATTTAATATGAAATTAATAAATTTCTAAGTTTACGTATATAATTCTTAATCATCGACATAATACTCACATAGCCCATTGAACCAATCTAACCAATTATGATCCCGACATTTATTTATTCCTGTACCATAACAGTTTTAATTTCCAAAAACCCCACATTTAAAATTGCACACATCCACATGGGTTACGTTAATATTGTTCGTTTCGTGATTTGCCAAGGATATTGATAATTATTTGATGAACATTTCCTAATTTTATTAATTAAAACACAGAAGCAAATGGTTTATACATTGGAAAATATAACCAAACAAATTACTGTCAAATAGACAACTTTTTCATTTCACTAACAGATGGCGATCAATGTCTGATATACTTCAAAATATATTTATATTATTTTTTTTAAGCCTATGGGCTCACAATTTGAAAAAACTTTAATCACATAAAATATCTTAGAATGTTGAGTAGAAAATTCTAAAATTTTTAAAAGTTGACTAAGGGCAGTATTTAGGAGGGTTCCAAATTTTGGGGGCCTATAACGCCGGTCCTGTACAGACGATTGGATTTAAAATGCGACGGGAACATCACGGGCATGGAAATTATATGTATACCAAATTTCATCAAAATCGGCCCGGTACCTTCAGACGAGTTACGGTCACAAACTCAGGTCTTACGACGGACCGACCGAGCGAGCGAGCGAGCGAGCGAGCGAGATACATACATCCAAGTATATGAGTTATATATATTTTTGGATTCAGGGCGAAAATACAAGAACTTTTTGTTAATATTTTTTTTCGATCCGAGCATGTTACAGACACACGACCAATCACTATAGCTCTTTTGTACTTACTGTACGACGAGCTAAAAATAGGAAGTGCACAACTATATATATACAAGTATATACAAGTCTTTAGTTTGAAGTCTCATAATTTTACGTTGGACAGTTTCGGCTCTAGAGCGTTCACATACACACACACATACTCACACACACTCACACACATACACACAGACGTCACTCTGAAAATAGTCACATTCGATTCAGGGAAGCTCAAAACGTGTATATCCGTTGAAATCTCGAGTTCGATTTTTTTGGTGATCCCTATACTTACATATTACTCTGTAAAAGAAAGTAAAAATCACTCAAGAAAAAAAACATCGGGTTTAATTGGCTGACAATTAAATGGAAGAAAATTGATAACATTTCAACAATACACGACCTGTGATCTATGGAATAAAATTGCCCATACTTTCTATGAATAACGTATAATAATAGTAGCGTTCACATTATACATTAATCTGGCGAAAAATACCAATACTCCACAGTAATACCCTGAAATTGTACCATTAGGCTTATTATTTTATTACGTTATTAAATACTGTCTCTTCAATATAAAATGGATATTGTTTGTTTGATATTCAAATATAATTTTTAATACGTACTGTTTTTCAAAATATTTGTCAATATTTATCTGCAATAACCATTACAAACACGTTCTCAGTCGATCCATTTGTGTTAACCGGTGGAAATTGACATCAATTGTATCTATTTTGTTTCTGTCAAAATATTTACAGGCATAGTTTATACGATTTATTAAAAAAATGGTCAAACTGTCGATGTACTACTTTATCTCCGATTTCGATGAAATTTTGTATTAAAATACTACTAAAAATAACAAAAACGGAAAAATAATAACAAGTGGCGGTCAGACTCAGTTGACCTTGAAAATTTAATTTGCTTATTTTTATTCTAATAATTCTGTGTGCGGGTTAGTTTTATTTTTCCTCATCGATTATTTGGTTAGGTTAGCAGTAAGTAGCAGTTGTTATTTTTTTCAAATTGTCGATGTACTGCTTCACTTCCATTTTCGATGAAATTTTGTCAAAAATTACTACTAAAAATAACAACTACTAACCTAACCTAACCTTTCACTACCAAATTCGATAAAATTTTGTCAAACAAGATTACGCGTAAAATGTAGCAATCCGTAGAGCTCGCATTTAGGTAAAATATGCGATGCGAGCAGTGGTTTTTAATAATTATGGTTTTTTGGTTAATAATTTGAAAAAATGTTATAGATATAAAAAGTCTTTTCTTGTAGATTATATTTATAAAAAAAAAATTAGTGCATAATTTAAAATTCAAAACTATAATATTTAATTATTATTTTCGGGCTTTGGGTCAGCAATATGAAAAAATCTTGTAGACATAAAATATCTTAGAATTTTCAATAAAATTTTTGACTGTTTTAATTATTCCGAATGCTTCAGCTTCTACGGTACTTCGTACGGCGAGAAAAAACTTTATGAAATGCTTTTTTTTTGTCAAACTGTCGATGTACTACTTCATCTCTGATTTTGATGAAATTTTGTCAAAAAATACTACTAAAAATGAAAAAAAACGGAAAATAATAACACGTTGCGTTTGGAACGCCCTTAATACTCTGGGCAATTCTACTAAAAATTCTAAAATATTTTATATCGACAAGATTTTTTCTTATTGTTAACCCATAGCCCGAAAAAAATTATTAAACATTATAATTTTGAATTTTAAAATATGCACTAAAATTTTCTTTTATCAATATAATCTACAAAGAATTCTAGACTTTTTATATCTATAACATTTTTTTCAAATTGTTAAGCATAGACCATAATAATTATAAACCACTGCTCGCAACGCATATCTTACCTAAAGGCGAGCTCTACGCATTGTTGCGTTTTACAAGTAGGAAATCTTCTTATAACATAAATAAGAATTTTAAGATTTTCCATAGCAGTTTTCTCGTAACTGGTGCATTTCTTAAAGAATTATTTCAAACAAAAGTTATGTGAAATATTAATATCTTTCATTATAAAACTAACTATTTTTGCCATAAGTGCAGCCGTTCTACTGTTATTGGAGATAGAACAACAAATGCATAGAGTAAACATGTACTTCCGGTTTGAATATTCTTTTTATAAATAAGAGGTGCACATCTAGGCACAATTTTACGTCCGACAGTTTTGACTCTAGAGCATTCACCGACAGACACACATACACACACAGACGTCATTCCGAAAATAGACACATTCGATTCAGGGAACGTCAAAACGTGTATATCCGTTGGAATATCGAGTTCGGAATTTTCATGATTACAATTCATACTAATTATTTCGTAAAAGAAAATAAAAAAGTGTTTATTTTAATAAGTAATCAATACAATATCACACATATTAATCTGTTTTATCAGGGTTTTGCCTTAACGCCCGACTCACAGTAAGCTCAATAAATATACATTCCAATAATTACACACAACAATACAACGACGACAATTGCAGACCAAACGTTGCAGGAATCACTTGAAAAGTCGAATAACCCTGTAAAACAAATCAAATTAATTTCCGATATTAACTAAATACACAGAAAATTGATACAGTACCAGCTCGCCTTATAAGTAATATATGTGATGCAAGCAGCGGAGTTCCTACATCACACTTTTTTTTTTTTTAATGTTTTTATCAAAAAATGTAAAAACTTAATTGTTAGAATACTCAACATGAGCAACCAGCATAGCCAAAACGTTATGCAAGTAGCGATAATAACAATATCGATGATTGTAATAGCTGGCTTGGTTACATTTTTATTAATTTTAACATATTTTACGGTGTCTGCGCTTGACATCTTAAAATTTGAAAAAATATTAAATATATATATATATATATATATAAAACATCAACATATAAAACTGCGAGCTGATTTAATGAAATGCCAAATAATATGTGTAGCAAATTTGGTTCAAATTGCTTCGGTACCTTCAGAGGAGTAGAGGATACAAATTTGGTGTTACGAGCGAGCGACGATCCAAGTATATGAATATGGATTATATATATATATATATATATATATATATATATATATATATATATATATATATGTATGTGTATATATATATATATATATATATATATATATATATATATATATATATATATATACGAGGGCTGTTCGACAAGTACTTAGCCTCACCGGCCTATGGCGCCACTGTCGCAAGAGACATAACCTATTGTGTAGTACATTATCTTAGACGGCTACTGTTAAAATTTCAGCCGAATATGACCGCGTGTGAAAGCGGGAGTATCCGCAGATTTTAGAAAAATTGAAAAAGAGCAATATCGGTCGCTGATTCGATTCTTGTTTTTGGAAGGGAAATCGCGCAGCGAAATCAAAGGACGCTTGGATGCTGTGTACGGCACGGCGACTCTTCTCCTTCGATGGCGACCGTCAAAAATTGGTTCAACGAGTTTCAACGTGGTCGCACGACGGTTTTTGATGAGCCTCGCCCAGGTGCCCCGAAAACGGCTACGTGACAAAAATCCACGATCTCGTATTGGAAGACCGCCGATTGAAGGTGCGCGAGATAGCTGAGATAATAGGCATCTCAAAAGACCGCGTGGGTCATATACTACTTGAAATTTTGGGCATAAGAAAGCTAACGTGTCGGCGCGATGGGTACCGCGTTGGCTCACTCTGGACAACAAGCGCAACCGTGAGACCACTTCAGAGCAGTGTTTGACGCTGTTTAAGCGCAATCCGAAAGAGTTTCTGCGTCGTTTCGTGACTGTTGACGAAACATGGATCCACTGCGCGATTTCCCTTCCAAAAACAAGAATCGAATCACCGACCGATATTGCTCTTTTTCCATTTTTCTAAAATCTGCGGATACTCCCGCTTCCACACGCGGTCAAAACAAAACTACGAGTCCGATTCGGCTGAAATTTTAACAGTAGCCGTCTAAGATAATGTACTACACAATAGGTCGACGAGACAAACATTTTTTATTAAGGATATTTTTTTATCCGAGAATGCTACACGACCTTTAACTCTTTTGTACTTCGTACGGCGAGCTACAAACACTGTGACTGGTGCTAATATTATTAAAATAATGTAGGAGAATATTGTGCTAAATACATTCGAATCTTTTGGGTCCTGCATTTTGTTAAAATTTAAATACAAATAAACAAATGAGTTTCTTATGTTATGTGAAACCACTCGACACTCAGATATCACATGGTATAGGTTAAGTTCATGAAAAAAAGATAAAAGCTCGATTTGACATTGTTGGCAACCAGAGCTGGGTAGTACCTCCAGTACAAATACTTAAAAAAATACGATAAGTATTTCATGTACTTTAAGTACTATACTTAAAATAATTTAGCAACAAGTACTTAATACTTACAGTACCTATTTCAAATAATTGTATTTAAAGTACATTTGTTAATTAATCATTTATGAACACGTAATCAAAATATAAAATTAGCGTTAGCTTAATTCCTTATTTTACGCTACCAATATTGTATAAATGCGGTTTTTAGTACGGAATCTGCTTTACAGGGAACTAATTTGCATTAATTAAGCACTAAATATTAAATTTTTTAAATATCGTGATATTAAAAGTTTTGATGCTAGCACACTGATATAACTGCGGACATCATCGTTAATATGGTAATAAGTACTAATTATTCGAAGAAAATATATATATATATATATATTAAACAGTTTGGTGTTATTGTTGGCACTAAATCGTATATTCAATGAATATCTCTGTTATATTATATATGGAAAACTTTATTTTGGGGCACTAATAAGCTCTGATTATTGAGCTAGAAACTAGATTTAGTACCATACTTTGAGGAGCAAACTTAAAATATGAATTTGTACTTACCATTATTGTATTGTGCACTGTTGTTGGAATGTTCGTTCTGGTTGAACTCACGACGTTGTTTGTTATACATGTTGTAGCCACTACTATATTGGTGGACAGCATTGGTGGACGAGGAGCCAATGCTGCTGCCAGCGAGCATTCTATACTCGAAACTCGAGCGCATCTTCATCCGATACCTGAGTATTTCGTGTGAGCTTAGGCGGTCCAAGTCCCGATCCTGATGATTGCGCCGTTCACGCATCATGTAACTGTTGTTGCGTGGATGTTCGTTCGGTGACCGTACCTGGTAGATCGAAATGAGCCCGTCGACGGTCGTCGCCTTGCACGGCAGCCAGTCGTCGCTGCGTAATTCAATGACATCCTTCAGCATTAAGCGGATGAGCGGAGGCAGATCTATGTTGTCTGAGAGCAACTTCATACGCGCAAAGTACTGGCCCATCAGCTTCTGCCCCTTGTCTGTGTCGAGAATATGTCCGCAGGTGTGCAACATCTGGCACAGGCATTGCAAGTCATCCGACATGTCTTGCTCAGTATCACCGCGTCGCATTTTATCGACGAGCAGCTGTTGGATGCACTTGTGCAGTATACTCTCCGATAGTATTTTCATCTTGGCCAGTTCGCCGATGAACTTGATGTTGCCGAGCATCTTGCGTTTTGCCAGCTGACTCCACTTTTCGTCCTCGTCGCTGATCGGGCCATGTTGCACGAGCTCAAACTCCTCGCTTGCTTGCGACCGATTCTCGAACTTGTATTGGCACTTGTAGAGCAGCAGCCTTCGGAATGTGACTGGTCGATCGACGGGTCCAAAGTTTGGTGCTTCATTGCATAGCCGCCGGCACAACTGTGCGTACATAGACGAGTATTTTGGTTCATCGAGTGCTTTGTTGAATATCAATACAACGAAGCCTTTTAGAATAACACTTGAGTTTATTTCTGTTCCTAGTAGATCATCACTTAGCTTCTTGAAATTCTCGGGCGTAAGTTTGTTGAGAATGCCTCGCACCTTACGGTATGTGAGGTAATTCCGGTTCTTTTGGTTAAGCATATCTTGGTGGCGCAGTGTAGATGGTGGGACGCTGTCCCTTCTCGAAACACGATTTCGTGACCCCGTTTGTCGGTAGCGCTCCATTTTGAAGGCGGTATGCGTGCAACCCCAAATCACTATACAAAGATATATATATATATATATATATATATATATATATATATATATATATATATATATATATATATATGTTAAAAGTTTGGTGCTATTGTGAAGTGAGCATTAAATTCAATGAAATATATTATAGATGGAAGACTTAATTTTGAGGTACTAATTATGCTCTGATTATTAATCAAGAAACTGTGCCTTATTTTGGGGAGCCAAATAAATAAATAAATACGTATATATATATATATATATATATATATATATATATATATATATATATATATATAACCAAAACCAGCTATCAAACAACCAATACTCTACAGAAATATCCTGAAATGTCATTTATCTAATTGAGTTTTGTTTACCTGTCAAAATAACAGATGATCCGATTTTATAAACTACATGCGAATCCATGGCAACGTAAACAAGATATTTATAATGTTTCGTAGCATTTTTCTCGCAACTGGTAAATTGTTTGAAGAAATGTTTCAAACAAAAGTTGTGCAAAACATTAATATCTTTCATTATGAACATAACTGTATTTGCCGTAAGTGTAGCCGTTCTAGTGATATTGGAGATAGAACAAAAATGTATAGAGTGACCATATACTTCCGGTTTGAATATTCTTTTCAAAATAGGAGGTGCACAACTAGACCATATACAAGTGTTAAGTTTGAAGTTTCATAATTTTTTGTTTGACCGTTTTGGCTCTAGAGCGTTCACAGACACACACACACAGACAGACAGACGTCATTCCGAAAATAATCACATTCGATTCAGGGAAGGTCAAAACATAAATATCCGTTGAAATCTCGAGTTCGAAATTTTTCATGATTACAAGACTTACTTATTACTTCGTAAAAAATGTAAAAAATGGGTTGTGGCCAACGCGGGACTTTCTTTTACGTAGCTTTCATCAATATTTATTGATTATAAAAATATAATATTAGGAAATATGAATCCAACAGAAACAATGTGAAATCCAAGCTTACCTTATATAAATGAATAGGTGGAAAATTATACCAATAGCAATTTGTAATGGTTTTGAAGTACTAGCTATCAAAACTAATCAATACTCTGCAGAAATATTCTAAAATGTCATTTATCTAATTCAGGCCATTTTGTTTTCTTGTCGAAATATTGACAGGCGCAGATGATCCGATTTTATAAGCTACATTCGAATCCATGACAACGTAAACAAGATACTTATGATTCTTAGTAGCGATTTTCTCGTAACTGGTACATTTATTGAAGAAACTTTTCAAACAAAAGTTGTGCGAAATATTAATATCTTTTATTATGAACATAACTATTTTTGCCGTTCTTGTGATATTGGAGATAGAACAAAAAATGCATAGAGTAAACATGCACTGCCGGTTTGAATATTCTTTTCAAAAATAGGAGGTGCACAACTAGACCATATACAAGTCTTAAGTTTGAAGTTTCATAATTTTACGTCCGACAGTTTCGGCTATAGAGCGTTCACATACACACCCACATACAGACACACACACACAGACGTCACTCCGAAAATAGTCACATTCGATTTAGGAAAGCTCAAAACGTGTATATCCGTTGAAACCTCAAGTACGATTTTTTTGGTGATCCCTATACTTACTTATTACTTTGTAAAAAGAAAGTAAAAAATGGGTTGTGGCCAACGCGGGACTTTCTTTTACGTAGTTTTCATCAATATTTATTGATTATAAAAATATAATATAAAGAAATAATAATCCAACAGAAACAATATAAAAAACCAAGCTTACTTTATATAAATGAATGGGTTGAAAATTATACCAATACCAATTTGTAATGGTTTAGAAGTACTAACTATCAAAACTAAACAATTCTCTACAGAAATATTCTGAAATGTCATTTATCTAATTCAGACCATTTTGTTTTCTTGTCGAATTATTGACAGGCGCAGATGATCCGATTTTATAAGCTACATTCGAATCCATGACAACGTAAACAAGATTCTCATAATTTTCGGTAGCGGTTTTCTCGTAACTGGTACATTTATTAAAGAAACTTTTCAAACAAAAGTTGTGCAAAATATTAATATCTTTGATTATGAACATAACTATTTTTGCCGTAAGTGCAGCCGTTCTAGTGATATTGGAGATAGAACAAAAAATGCATAGAGTAAACATGCACTGCCGGTTAGAATATTCTTTTCAAAAATAGGAGGTGCACAACTAGACCATATACAAGTCTTAAGTTTGAAGTCTCATAATTTTACGTTGGACAGTTTCGGCTCTAGAGCGTTCACATACACACACACGCACACACACACACACACACACACACACACACACACACAGACGTCACTCCGAAAATAGTCACATTCGATTCAGGGAAGCTCAAAACGTGTATAACCGTTGAAATCTCGATTTCGATTTTTTTGGTGATCCCTATACTTACTTATTACTCTGTAAAAGAAAGTAAAAATCAAGATAATCATCCAAAAAAAATTAAAAAAACATTTTCTGAAAAAGTGTCTAACCGACGATTTACTTTTTACTTTCATATACGAAGTAATCAGTAAGTATAGGGATCATTAAAAAAATCGAGCTCGAGATTTTATTGAAAATATTAATTTTAAGGGTCCTTGAATCCATTTTGACTATATTCTCAATTATATCTTTGTGTCTGTCTACAGCCTTAACCGTTCAATGTAAAAATATGACGAATATTTCAACCGGAAGTGCTCGTTTACTCCTATAATTTTTGAACTATCTTAGCATTGACTCCATTTACAGAAACGCGTATAGATATAGTAACTCAAGATATTCTAGTTCTAAATAACTTTTTTTTCAAAAGTTTTTTCCTAAAGAGAATGGTACATCCTATAAGTAATTGCAATTGAAAAAATAATTCTATTCATAATTCTCTATTACTAGTAGTTATTTGTTTATGTCAAAATATATACTCTATTATAACTACATATTATTGTAGAGATAAATAATTAAAACAATAATTAAAACGATAGTAATTGAGTACAAAATTTATTATTGCAATCATCCGACAATAAATCAAACGTCATTTTAAATTTCAATATTATTATTATTCATAATTAGATCGCCGTACGAAGTACCGAAGAAGCTAAAAATTTCATTACAAAAAGTGTTTGTCTCGTCGCCCTGAACCCAAAAATGTATATAACTTATATACTTGGATGTTAGTCGTCGCTCGTAAGACCAAATTTGTGCCCTTTACTCCTCTGAAGGTACCGGAGCGATTAACACCAAATTTGGTACACATATTATTTGGCATCCCATTTGAATCCGTTCGCAATTTAGAAACAAACGCCCGTATACTTCCCGAGTTATAGGGCCCCAAAATTTAGAGCCCCCTTAATACTGCCCTTTTAAAAATAATTAAAAAACACTCAATTCTACTAAAAATTCTAAGATATTTTATGTCTACAATATTTTTTCATATTGTTAACCTAAAGCCCGAAAAATTTATTAAACATTATAATTTTGAATTTCAAAATTTGAACCAAAAATAATTTTTTTCTTTAATATAATCTACAATAAATTGTAAGACTTTTTATATCTAACATATTTTCAAAGTGTTAGCCAAAAGGCCATAATAATTAAAAACCACTGCTCGCAACGCATATTTTACCTAATGGTGAGCTCTGCGCGTTGGTGCGTTTTACGCGTACCACAATCTTGTTTTTTTACCTTCAGTTCACAATGTAAAAACGTTATAAATATAAAAATTATCATTTATTGAAGAATTTTTTTAGCCCCTGGGCTCACAATTTAAAAAGTTTTGTAGACATAAAATATCTTCGAAATTTTAGTAGAAATTATTAAAATAACAAAAAATTGACTAAGAGCAGTATTAAGGAGGGTTCCAAATTTTGGGGGCCTATAACTCCAGACCTGTACAGACGATTAGAGTTAAAATTCGACGGGAACCTCACGGGCGTAGAAATTATACTTATACCAAATTACATTAAAATCGGCCCGATACCTTCAGAGGAGACACATCCACAAAATTAGTCTTACGGGCGAGCGACATAATCCAATGATATAAGTAATATACATTTTCGTAACACTTTTTGATGAGATTTTTTTTTTTTTGATCCGTAAATGTTACAGACACATGACCAAACACTATAGCTATCCTATAGTATCGTAGGACGAGCTAAAAACAAGAATATATTACATGTAAGTAATTTTATATTATTTTATATCCTGTGCCTGAGTCTCTATACCGAATATATGTTTATGGATCATAGCAATTTGAAATGTTTGTTGATTCTTCTATATATTTGCTTAGAAATGACAAGCTTCGACAACATTGAAATATCGTGATGCTAAATTTGAATAAAGGAACGAAAACACATTCCATATATCAATGCACGAGATATTTCGTCAAATTTAAAAATATATATTTTCTATCGCATCTAAACAAAATAAGCCTACTACTTATACGTTAAAGAAAGTTCTGTTGGCCACAACCGATATTTGTCAGTCTCAGTAAATATTTGTCGAAAATTTCTTGTTATAATATATTTATATATATATATATATATATATATATATATATATATATATATATATATATGTGTGTGTGTGTGCAGGATACCAGATGTTATCAACTTTTCCAGAATTTATTTGGTACTACTCTGCGTGAACGAGCACGTGCGCGACCCTGGACCTGCCTTGAAATGTGAGATAGACAGTGCCAAGTGCTACTGCGCATTGAAAAGGGGGGCTTACACGCATACATAGAAAACTTACAACGATAGAGTTTCAATACACTTTGCCGTCAGAGGGTTAAGTATTACTGGAATTTGTACTTTTTGAAAAATACTTATTACTTAGCAATTAAGTATTTTTCTTGTGTAGTTGTCCCAGCTCTGTTGGCAACAAGACATTTCATATTTAGATTTTCCCAATATTTATTAGCATTTTAAGCTAATTTATTTGTTTTGCTAGTAGAATAAATAAATATGATTATTAGAACAATTGAAATTAATTTCTGACTACATCATTTTAGATTGTCGTGGCGACCCCTAGTGGTAAATTTTGGTACTCTTTAAACGAGGAACAATAGTTGAAAAACGTTTTATAATATAGATTTTTCTAGTAATTCTTCAACAATTTGTAACTGGTTGTGTCTCCTTACCATTATTGTATTGAGCACTGTTGTTGGAATGTTGGTTCTGGTTGAACTCACGACGTTGTTTGTTATACATGTTGTAGCCACTACTATATTGGTGGACAGCATTGGTGGACGAGGAGCCAATGCTGCTGTCAGCGAGCATTCTATACTCGAAACTCGAGCGCATCTTCATCCGATACCTGAGTATTTCGTGTGAGCTGAGGCGGTCCAAGTCCCGATCCTGATGATTGCGCCGTTCACGCATCATGTAACTGTTGTTACGTGGATGTTCGTTCGGTGACCGTGCCTGGTAGATCGATATGAGCCCGTCGACGGTCGTCGCCTTGCACGGCAGCCAGTCGTCGCTGCGTAATTCAATGACATCCTTCAGCATTAAGCGGATGAGCGGAGGCAGATCTATGTTGTCTGAGAGCAACTTTATACGCGCAAAGTACTGGCCCATCAGCTTCTGCCCCTTGTCTGTGTCGAGAATATGTCCGCAGGTGTGCAACATCTGGCACAAGCATTGCAAGTCATCCGACATGTCTTGTCCAGTATTACCGCGGCGCATTTTATCGACGAGCAGCTGTTGGATGCACTTGTGCAGTATACTCTCCGATAGTAATTTCTTCTTGGCCAGTTCGCCGATGAACTTGATGTTTCCGAGCATCTTGCGTTTTGCCAGATGACTCCAGTTTTCGTCCTCGTCGCTGATCGGGCCATGTTGCACGAGCTCAAACTCCTCGCTTGCGTGCGACCGATTCTCGAACTTGGTTTGGCACTTGTGGAGCAGCAGCCTTCGGAATATGACCGGTCGATCGACGGGTCCAAAGATCGGTGCTTCATTGGATAGCCGCCGGCACAACTGTGCGTACATAGACGAGTATTTTGGTTCATCGAGTGCTTTGTTGAATATCAATACAACGAAGCCTTTTAGAATAACACTTGAGTTTATTTCTGTTCCTAGTAGATCATCACTTAGCATCTTGAAATTCTCGGGCGTAATATTGTCGAGAATGCCTTGCACCTTACGGAATATGAGGTCATTCCGGATCTTTTGGTTAAGCATATCTTGGCGGCGCAGTGTAGATGGTGGGACCCAGTGTCGCTTGGCAGGGGGAACACTGTCCCTTCTCGAGACACGAGTTGGTGATCTCGTTTGTCTGGGGTGCTTTCTGGTGGTACGCGCGCAAACACAAATCCCTCTCTCCAAATTTTTAACATAGAACTGCACGCCGGTTGCAAAGGGATTCTAAACATACATAATAATCATATCATATTTTCACTACTACCACTGCAATCAGAGCGACCCACCCCGCAAGTTTCCCTCAAGGTACCCCACATTAATCCAGTCTATCATTCGCTTATCCCATGCAACCATTTTTATTGTTCTATTATATTTTACAAATATACAAAGACTTATTTTTCTTTTCTTTTTAGCTCGCCGTACGTAGTACCGAAGAGGCTAAAGCATTCGGTCGTGTGTCTGTAGCATTCTCGGATCAAAAAATTTAATTAAGAAAAAGTGTTCGTCTCGTCGCCCTGATTCCGAAAATGTATATAACTTATATACTTGGATGTTAGTCGTCGCTCGCTCGGTCGCTCTTAAGACCAAATTTGTGCCCTCTACTCCTCTGAAGGTACCGGAGCGATTCACTCCAAATTTGGTACACATATTATTTAGCATCCCATTTGAATCCGCTCGCAGTTTAAATCCAATCGCCCGTATACTTCCCGAGTTATAGGGCCCCAAAATTTGGAGCCCCTCTTAATACTCCCCTTATAAAAATAATTGAAACACTTAAAAATTTTACTAATGATTCTAAGATATTTTTTGTCTACAAGATTTTTTCATTTTGTTAACCCAAAGCCCGAAAAAAAATATTAAATATTATAATTTTGAATTTTAAAATATGCACTATTTTTTTTTATTTTATCAATATAATCTAAATTTGGTACACATATTATTTGGCATCCCATTTGAATCCGCTCGCAGTTTAAATCCAATCGCCCGTATACTTCCCGAGTTAGAGGGCTCCAAAATTTAGAGCCCCCCTTAATACTGCCCTTATAAAAATAATTAATACACTTAAAAATTCTACTAAAATATCTAAGATATTTTATGTCTACAACATTTTTTCATTTTGTTAACCCAAAGCCCGAAAAAAATTATTAAATATTATAATTTTGAATTTTAAAATATGAACTAAATTTTTTTTTTATCATTATAATTTAAAATTAAATGTAAGACTTTTTACACCTATAACATATTTTCAAATTGTTAACGAAAAGGCCATAATAATTAAAAAGCACTGCTCGCAACGCATATTTTACCTAAGGGCGAGCTCTGCGCGTTGGTGCGTTCTACGCGTACCAAATCTTGTTTCTTCTAATATTCAATGTTTTGTGCTTTTGCGATATGCGTTACATGAATCAACGCGCATTGTTATATATTAAATTTTTTAAATTTATTTGCATAAAAAAAAAACGAAATAACATCATACTGAGGGCGATATCACGGTTTAATTCATTTTACAATTGACTTATGGTGAAATTTTGAGCTAATCTGTAAGTCTATAAGAATATTCTATAAATATTTAACCGCTTATAGTTTCAAAATGATTATAATTTGCAGAAAATTTTATAGATACATCAGACAATATTGTTCAATTTATTACGTAAAGTCAATAATAAAAATGTTTTTTTAAATCCAAAAAACTGTTATAACGTTGTCAATAATTTATAGAATTCTAAAAGGATTAATAGATTGAAACATAATTCTATTATTAATTTAAGGTACTAGTACACTTTAGAAAGCCAAAAATAAAGCAATTTTTACTTTCTTTTACGAAGTAATAAGTAAGTATAGGGATCACCAAAAAAATCGAACTCGAGATTTCAACGGATATACACGTTTTGAGCTTCCCTGAATCGAATGTGACTATTTTCGGAGTGACGTCTGTGTGTGTATGTGTGTGTGTGTGTGTGTGTGGGCGTGTGTGTGTATGTGAACGCTCTAGAGCCGAAACTGTCCAACGTAAAATTATGAGACTTCAAACTTAAGACTTGTATATGGTCGAGTTGTGCACCTCCTATTTTTGAAAAGAATATTCTAACCGGCAGTGCATGTTTACTCTATGCATTTTTTGTTCTATCTCCAATATCACTAGAACGGCTGCACTTACGGCAAAAATAGTTATGTTCATAATGATAGATATTAATATTTCGCACAACTTTTGTTTGAAAAGTTTCTTCAATAAATGTACCAGTTACGAGAAAACCGCTACCGAAAATTATGAGAATCTTGTTTTCGTTGTCATGGATTCGAATGTAGCTTAATTAATCGGATCATCTGCGCCTGTCAATATTTCGACAAGAAAACAAAATGGTCTGAATTAGATAAATGACATTTCAGAATATATCTGTAGAGAATTGTTTAGTTTTGATAGTTAGTACTTCGAAACCATTACAAATTGGTATTGGTATAATTTTCAACCCATTCATTTATAAAAGGTAAGCTTGGTTTTCATATTGTTTCTGTTGGATTATTATTTTCTAATATTATATTTTTATAATCAATAAATATTGATGAAAACTACGTAAAAGAAAGTCCCGCGTTGGCCACAACCCATTTTTTAACTATGGTGAAAGTGGGGTAAGGGACCCAAACATTTGAGGAAAAATGTTTCATAGCAATATCATTCATATGATTTTTACTTTCTTTTACGAAGTAATAAGTAAGTCTTCTAATCATTAAAATTTTCGAACTCGAGATTTCAACGGATATACACGTTTTGACCTTCCCTGAATCGAATGTGACTATTTTCGAAATGACGTCTGTCTGTCTGTGTGTGTGTCTGTGAACGCTCTAGAGCCAAAACTGTCGAACGTAAAATTATGAAACTTCAAACTTAAGACTTGTATATGCCCTAGATGTGCACCTCATATTTTTGAAATGAATATTCAAACCGACAGTACATGTTTACTCTATGGATTTTTGTTCTATCTCCAATATCACTATAACGGCTACACTTACGGCAAAAATGGCAATATTCATAATGAAAGATAATAATATTTCGCACAACTTTTGTTTGAAACATTTCTTCATATATTGTACCAGTTATGAGAAACTGCTACGAAAATATCTGGAGTGGCCTGCACTCAACTTTCTTTTACGTAGTTTTCAATAGATAGATATTAATATATAATGAAAATAACTGGATAATTATACCAATTTATAATGGATCTGAATTTGAAGTACTTATCGTATTCACTCTTAAACAGTCAAATTTCACAGTAAAACTCTGAAATTGTTAATTAATTATGTCAGCAAATATATAATATAAATTGATTCTATAATAATTTACCTGATACAATGTATTCTAATAAGAAATCAATATTTTAAATATTAATTCATACAGATAACTGTCAAAGGAATGCTTGTTTGTTCTCAATAAACAAGAAACAAATGATGTAACTCATGGTTGATCCGATTTAAAAATAGTAATATTTGTCACAAGTGTAGGTATCACCATGGCAACGTAAATAAGATATTTGAGTTTTATCGTAGCAGTTTTCTCATAACTGGTACAATTTATGAAGAAACTTTTCAAACAAAAATTGTGCGGAATAATAACATCTTTCATTATGAACATAACTATTTTTGCCATAAGTGCAGCCGTTTTAGTGTTACTGGAAATTGAACAAAAAATGCATAGAGTAAACATGCACTACTGATTAGAATATTCTTTTCAAAAATAGGAGGTGCACATCTAGACCGTATACAAATCTTAAGTTTGAAGTTTCATAATTTTTCGCTCGACAGTTTTGGCCCTAGAGCGCTCACAGACACACACACACACAGACACACACACACACACACACACAGACACACAGACGTCATTCCAAAAATAGTCACATTCGATTCAGGGAAGGTCAAAACATGTATATCCGTTGAAATCTCGAGTTCGAAATTTTTCATGATTACAATACTTACTTATTACTCTGTAAAAGAAAGTAAAAACTCAAATATCTTATTTACGTTGCCATGGTGATACCTACAATTGTGACAAATTTTATTATTTTTAAAACGAATCAACCATGAGTTACATCATTTGTTTCTTGTTTATTGTAAACAAACAAGCATTACTTTGACAGTTATCTGTATGAATTAATATTTAAAATATTGATTTCTTATTAGAATAAATTGTATCAGGTAAATTATTATAGAATCAATTTATATTATATATTTACTGACATAATTAATTAACAATTTCCGAGTTTTACTGTGAAATTTGACTGTTTAGGAGTGAATACGATAAGTGTTTGGGATATATATGTATATTAATATCTATCTATTGAAAACTACGTAAACGAAAGTTGAGTGCAGGCCACTCAAGATATTTTACGTTGCCATGGATTCGCATGTAGGTTATAAAATCGGATCATCTGCTTATTTGACAGGAAAACAAAATAGACTCAAATCGATAAATGACATTTCAGAATATTTCTGTTGAGTATTGGTTAGTTTGACTGTTTGTTTTGGTTATATATATATATATATATATATATATATATATATATATATATATATATATATATATATATATCTAGTAAAAATTAGACTTTTGTTTGAAATGTTTCTTTAAAAAATGTACACACAGACACATAGCCAGACAGACGTCATTCCGAAAATAGTCACATTCGAATCAGGGAAGGTCAAAACGTATATATCCGTTGAAATCCCGAGTTCGAATTTTTTCATGATTACTTCGAAAAAGAAAGTAATAATAAGCTAATTGGTACAATTTCAGGGTATAACTGTGGAGTATTGCTATTTTTTGACAATTTGATTGGAATATATATTTCTAATGAAAATACAAAAAACAAAGTTCTGTGTTGGCCACAACCAATTTTTTCATTAACGGTAGTGTATTGTCACGTTAGAAACTTTCCTCTTTAAGATGCTTTTGTTGTTCAAACTTGCCAATCCTGACATTAACTGTCCACCGTGGGAAAAGAAGGATTCGACTTTGGTGCCCTCTATAAATTAGACAAAATCAAAATTAAAAAAAAATTGTATTCTCGAAGGATAAAATAATGGTTTAAAAAATGTGTTATGGTCATATCTAATGAAGAAGCTAAGAAAAAAAAACTTAAAAATTTACTTTATTTTTTAGCTTTCTAAAGTGTACTAGAACATTCGCTTAGTTTAAATAATTGATATCATAACGGTGTATTATGTGTTATAATTAAATATGTCAACAGCAACTTCTGTAAATTTGACTTAATTTAAGTAATGAAGACAAAATCCCGCTGAGAAAATGCCGCGTTCCCATTTAACGTAGCAATTTCCGGTTGTAGAAACAAAAGTAATGGAGGATTAAATTAAGCATAACAACGCAAATTAGAGATAAATGAAACAGGTTAAATCAAGTTTCCTGTATAAAAAGAAATAAGGAGTGGCCTGCACTCGATTTACTATTACGTAGTCTTCCTTAAAAATATATATCCCAAAGAAACTGTCAAAATGTACCAATACTCCACAATTATACCCTGAAATAGTACCAATTAGCTTAATATTTTATTACACTATCAAATACTGTTTCATTATTATGAAATATAGATGTTGCTTCTTTAATATTCACCTTATCATTATATATTAAAGTACAGTGGAATCAGCTTATAGTGAACGCATACAACTAAATACATATTTCACCTAATGTAATTCAATTCGCATAAAGTGAACCCGCATATAGTGAATTGTCGGCTATAGTGAATTAAATTTAATCATTAAGTTCACTATATGTGAACTCGGTTCAGCTACGAGGTAGTTAAGAAAATTAAAATAATCTGTAATTTTAAATAAGCTTAGGTACAAGGCACTTATGCTTTCAGCTATCCTTATAATTATAAGTAATATATGCGATGCAAGCAGCGGATTCTCACCTACTACTCCACACTTGGCATAATAATAAAATTTTAAAATAATTGTTCATAATTATTATGGCCTATGGGTACACAATTTGAAAAAAATGTATAGCTATAAAAAATCTTACAAAAGTACATATTTTAAAATTCAAAATTATATTACTTTCTTTTTACAAAGTAATAAGTAAGTATAGGGATCACCAAAAAAATCGAACTCGAGATTTCAATGGATATACACGTTTTAAGCTTCCCAGAATCGAATGTGACTATTTTCGGAGTGACGTCTGAGTGTGTGTGTGTGCGTGTCTGTGTGTGGGTGTGTATGTGAACGCTCTACAGCCGAAACTGTCGAACGTAAAATTATGAAACTTCAAACTTAAGACTTGTATATGCCGTAGATATGCACCTCCTATTTTTGATAAACCGGTAGTGCATGTATGCATTTTTTGTTCTATCTCCAATATCACTAGAACGGCTGTACTTACGACAAAAATAGTTATGTTCATAATGAAAGATATTAATATTTTGCACAAGTTTTGTTTGAAAAGTTTCTTCAATAAATGTACCAGTTACGAGAAAACCGCTACCGAAAATTTTAAGAATCTTGTTTACGTTGTCTAGGATTCGAATGTAGCTTAATTAATCGGATCATCTGCACCTGTCAATATTTCGACAAGAAAACAAAATAGACTGAATTAGATAAATGACATTTCAAAATATTTTTTTTATCAATATATATATATATATATATATATATATATATATATATATACTCTATTCTATTTCCATTTATTTATTTTGCAAAATAAAAATATATGAATTTATGAAAAAAAAAATCGATGTGGGAATGTGTGTGAATTTTTCCAAAATTTTCGTACAGTAAATTTCGGGTTTATTACACATTAAAGTTGCACTTCTAAGCAATTTCACGCGATTTGATCATTTTTCATTCATATTTTACACCAATAAAAATAAAACTTAGAAGATAATCTCCAATGCAAAGAAAAGAAAAAAAAGTTTAAATTCTTTTGAACTTTTAATTACAAAGTAATTATTAAAAGCATATTCTCCTTTATATTTGAACATTATATTATATATATACACATATACAGGCCGATACAATCCAAGAATACATTGTGGAATATACAAATAGCGTCTCATTCAACACAAAACATTTACAAATATAGAACTATTGAATATCATAAAATACTATTCAAATTAGAAAAATTACCACATAAAGACTAATATAAACTCATTAAAAGGTTACGCATTTGCAGATAAATACTGATAAAATTTCAATTCAAAACATACACAATTTATGAGTAATATCGCATATATATATATATATATATATATATATATATATATATATATATATATATATATATATATCCCAAACTACTGTCAAACTAACCATTACTCTACAGGAATACTTTAAAATGTCATTTGAGCCTATTTTATTTTACTGTCAAAATATTGACAGGCGCAGATGGTCCGATTTATTAAGCTACATGCAAATCCATGGCAACACAAACAAGATATTTATGATATTTCGTAGCAGTTTTCTCGTAACATGATTACAAGACTTACTTATTACTTTGTAAAAGAAAGTAAAAACGAATGAGGCTAGCAAAGGCGGCAAAAACAAAAAAAAAAAATTGACAGACAGTGTTGCAAACTTAAATGTTGTCACTAATGAACATGTAAAGTTCGCTGGGAAACAGCAACATATGTTATAGTTATACATCATCAATTGCAGTTGTTATATACAGAATAGGCGCACAGGGACATAACATATAAGCATATATACATCTGTGAGCATGACACATCGTCAATGTTACAATTTACTGAATATCAGGACCTAGATGATACCAAAATGCCACTTACCCAGCGAATAAATGTTAAGAAAGTGCGAAAATAAACGGGTTAATTGTAAATTTAGAGAAACAAATTAAAGTAATTATGCTAAAATCACAAGTAAAATCACTTGTTGTTTGCGAGAACCATAGAAAGTCTATAGCATTGATAATACACTAATAGATTGTCGACTCCATAAAGAAGCGCTATATGAGTGTTTCTGATGTGTATGGAGCTTGAACTAAACGACTGGCGGGAAATATGAATGCCATATGCAATGCAGGTTGCAGAAAATACAAAATTGGAATGATTTTTGGTGAAGATCACAACATTCTGAATCATAAATAGAGATGCGAAAATAACGTCATTGTTCAAATTAAAACGATATCAAAGACGTTACGTTCGACTGTCTATTAAAATTCATCAGAAAACAAAAATAGAGTAAAATAATGAGTATTAAAAAAAAACTAAAATATGTATGAGTAAATATATTAAATTATTATATCGTTTTATTGGTAAATTATTTACGTCAAAAACAAAATATATATATATATATATATATATATATATATATATATATATATATATATATATATATATATATATATATGTATATATATATATATATATATATATATATATATATATATATATATATATATATAATGATTAAGTCAAAGAAGCAAAAAAAAAAGTATAAAAATACACCCTCCCGGAATCGAATTTGTTTACTTTCGGAATGTCGTATGTGATCGCTTTAGAGCCAAAACTGACCAACGTAAAATTGTGAAATTTTAAACTTAAAACTTGTATATACTCTAGACGTACATCTATTTTTGAAAAAAGAATCAAACCGGAAGTGCATGTTTACTCTATGCATGTTTTGTCCTTTCTCCGATATCACTAGAACAGCTGCACGGCAAAAAGACTGATTTGAAATAATAAAGCGTATTAAAAGTTTAAAACGTATAAAGAACTTGAAATATCAAATGACAGATCCGAAAACAAAACATTAATGGTGCATAAAAATGTGCGCCAACATTAGTAATAAAATATCTACTTGAAATGTCCTAAACTTGGCATAAAAAATATTTGGGATGCATGACGTCATAATTTCTTGGCGCAAATACTGTAAATATCTGGAGTGGCCTGCACTCAACTTTCTTTTACGCAGTTTTCACTGATTATTGATTATAAAAATATAAAATTAGAAAATAATAATCCAACAGAAACAATATGAAAACCAAGCTTACCATAATGATACCAATACCAATTTGTAATAGTTTTGAAGTACTAGCTATCAAAACTAACCAATACTCTACAGAAATATTCTGAAATGTCATTTATTTAATTGGGTCTATTTTGTTATCCTGTCAAAATAACAGATGATCCGATTTTATAAGCTACATGCGAATCCATGGGAACGTAAACCAAATATTTATAATGTTTTGTAGCATTTTTCTCGCAACTGGTACATTTTTTAATGAAATGTTTCAAACAAAAAAATTTTTGAAGAAACTTGTCAAACAAAAGTTATGCAAAATATTAATATCTTTCATTATGAACATAACTATTTTTGCCGTAAGTGTAGCCGTTCTAGTGATATTGGAGATAGAACAAAAAATGTATAGAGTAAACATGCATTACCGGTTTGAATATTCTATTCAAAAATAGGAGGTGCACATCTAGGGCATATACAAGTCTTAAGTTTCATAATTTTTCGTTCGACAGTTTTGACTCTAGAGCGTTTACAGACACACACACACACACACAGGCAGACAGACGTCATTCGAAAAATAGTCACATTCGATTCAGAAAAGGTCAAAACATGTATATCTGTTGAAATCTCGAGTTCGAAATTTTTCATGATTACAAGACTTACTTATTACTCTGTAAAAGAAAGACAAGATACTTATGATTTTTAGTAGCAATGTTCTCGTAACTGGTAAATTTATTGAAGAAAATTTTCAAGCAAAAGTTGTGCGAAATATTAATGTCTTTCATTATGAATATATCTACTTTTGCCATAAGTGCAGCCGTTCTACTGATATTGGAGATGGAACAAAAAATGCATAGAGTAAACATGCATGAATATTCTTTTCAAAAATAAGAGGTGCACAACTAGACCATATACAAGTCTTAAGTTTGAAGTTTCATAATTTTACGTTGGACAGTTTTGACCCTAGAGCGTTCACCCACACAGACGTTACTCCGAAAATAGTCACATTCGATTCAGAGAAGATCAAAACGTGTATATCCGTTGAAATCTCGAGTTCGATTTTTTTGGAGATCCCTATACTTACTTATTACTTCGTAAAAAGAAAGTAAAACGGAGCGACACAGAAAATTGACGAAAATATACACGGATAATAGTTATTTTACTGATTACATAGGTTGTTTTATTTTTGTAAAATAATAAATTACATATTAAGTTCAAATAAATTTTTTAATGCTTTCCATATAAAAAAAAAAAAAAGGTTTTACATTATTTCTAATATATATAAAAATAACACTTATTAATATCACATAATTAGCGTACCATAGGTAACTAAAATTACGTAACATACATAAATTTACGACGAGATTTTGCTGGCGCAACACGTGATCGAGGTTCAATTCGATCAAAATCATCATCATCGATTTGATCAACGTTCTGTGGTTCATCTGGAGCAGTGCTGCCAACGACTATATCCGTTATCGTCTCAATTATATCAGTTTGCACAAACGAATGATGTACCTATTAAACATACATACATACATAAGAAAATTAAAATTTCACGGCCGGATAAAAAAGAATGCCATCTTAGATTTACGCACCTTTTTGAACTTTTTAAAGTTCTTCAGTATGCTAGAAACATTGCCACAATCGGAATAATTTATCGATATCGACCGTCGAACCATTAATGGAATTATATCAACAACAATGCAATTGCGGAATGATTCGTTGTACTTGCGACGCTGGTCACCATCCTCCTCGTCCCTTGTGGCAATTACTTCTTCGGGAAGACCGTCTTTCTCCTCAACATTTGACACCCAATTGTGTATATTTTGTAAGGGAGATAGGGATGGGAAATTCTCCGACTCCGTGGCTCTTGATGATAACTGTTTGCTAGTTCTGCTTTGCGTACTACTCAGACTAGTGTCGACGTTATCGGCGATTACAGTATTTAAATCGACATTGCGTTTCTTCGCTGGAGGCTCTGCTACGGCTACTTTAGCCGCTTTACGTTTACTCGCAAATGGATTCATTGCCTATTTCAAAATTAATTACAGCTGTCAAAAAGTAAGCAAGTATAGTATGATGAATGAAATATTATTTTTCTCAATTTTATGTTTATTTATCCCTTTTTACTTTCTTGGACGAGGTGAAAAGGAGGTATTGTAATCAAGATTAATTTCGAACTCGTGATTTTAACGAAAATACACGTTCAACGGTTAAAATATAATTTAATCTAGACCCAATGCAACTAATATGTTGTTAATGAACGTTGTTTGTAGTTTATATTAATCCTCACGGTGCACACTGGGCAATTCAGGAATAGGGGGGGGGGATTTGATAAGTAAAGTTACCATTATACACTAAAATAATTGCCATAACTTGTTTTTATAAAATTATACCAATACCAATTTGTAATGGTTATGAAGTACTACCTATCAAAACTAACCAATACTCTACAGATTTATTCTGAAATGTCATTTATCTAATTCAGTCTATTTTGTTTTCTTGTCGATATATTGACAGACGCAGATGATCCGATTAATTAAGCTACATTCGAATCCAACGTAAACAAGATACTTATGATTTTTAGTAGCAATTTTCTCGTAACTGGTACATTTTTTGAAGGAACTTATCAAACAAAAGTTATGCGAAATATTAATATCTTTCGTTATAAACATAGCTATTTTTGCCGTAAGTGCAGCCGTTCTAGTGAAATTGGAGATGGAACAAAAAATGCATGCACTGCCGGTTTGAATATTCTTTTCAAAAATAGGAGGTGCACAACTAGACCATATACAAGTCTTAAGTTTGAAGTCTCATAATTTTACGTTCGATAGTTTCGGCTCTAGAGCGTTCACACACAGACGTTATTCCGAAAATAGTCACATTCGATTCAGGGAAGCTCAAAACGTGTATATTCGTTGAAATGTCGAGTTCGATTTTTTTGGTGATCCCTATACTTACTTATAACTTTGTAAAAAAAAGGAAAAATGTGATTATAAATTACAGTGTTTGAAGATATTATATACCGTCTTCTATTCTTTTTAAAGCTATAATTTTATATTTTATGTAACGATTTTTATGTATTAGATTTTCATTTATTTTTAGTTAATTAATATGTTAAATTTATGTACCTAAAAATATTAATTTATTAATAAAAGTAACATAAACACTTACTATAATTGTGTAAAATTATTAAAATGCTAATAAAATACACATTAATAGACATAAAAAAAATGGTGCTTTCTTTCTAAAAGTTTGGCACTATTTAATAAGAGGAGTAAATTCAATTTTGCATTTTTACTTTCTTTTTACAAAGTAATAAGTAAGTATAGGAATCACCATAAAATTCGTACTCGAGATTTCAACGGATATACACGTTTTGACCTTCCCTGAATCGAATGTGACTATTTTCAGAATGTCTGTGTGTGTGTGTGTGTGTGGACGCTCTAGAGCCGAAACTGTCGAACGTAAAATTGTTAAACTTCAAACTTAAGACTTGTATATGGTCTAGTTGTGCACCTCCTTTTTTTGAAAAGAATATTCAAACCGGCAGTGCATGTTTACTCTACGCCTTTTTTTGTTCTATCTCCAATATCACTAGAACGGCTGTACTTACGACAAAAATAGTTATGTTCATAATGAAAGATATTAATATTTCGCACAACTTTTGTTTGAAAAGTATCTTCAATAAATGTACCAGTTACGAGAAAATTGCTACTAAAAATCATAAGTATCTTGTTTACGTTGTCATGGATTCGAATGTAGCTTAATAAATCGGATCATCTGCGCCTGTCAATATTTCGACAAGAAAACAAAATGGTCTGAATCAGTTAAATGACAATTTCAGAATATTTCTGTAAGGTATTGGTTAGTTTTGATAGTTAGTACTTCAAAACCATTACAAATTGGTATTGGAATCATTTTCAACCCATTCATTTATATAAGGTAAGCTTGGTTTACATATTGTTTCTGTTGGATTATTATTTCCTAGTATTATATTTTTATAATCAATAAATATTGATGAAAACTACGCAAAAGAAAGTCCCGCGTTGGCCACAACCCATTTTTTTAATTGAACCGGAACGAAAATCGAAACGAAAGAAATGGCGGTTCGAAGCCCTGATAAATATCCCCTTAAAAGCGATAAATACTTACAGTCGTATTCTCGTTTTCGTCAGGTTCATTAGAGTCTATGAACGAAAATGCAGCTTGTTGAGATTTAGAAGTAATAAGGGCTGAGCTCCTAAAATATGTTACAAATATAAATAATAGATGAGGGGGGCGATGCCCTAAATATATGTATGTAGACAAACCTGTATGAAGATGTCGATGGTGGTACATCTTGTAGTCGAGCGCGTTTTGGATTCGATGCTAAAACGGTACTAGAAGTTTGGTCTAAGTTGCGCTTAGAGCACGGCGCCGATTCATAGGATTGGTTGATTTGCACCGGTGCGGCAAGTTCAGTGTTTGTGTGCTGCTCAGCGTCACATTTATGCTGTGTATCATATGCTAATATGTGTTCAGCAGTTGGTGGTTCACTGTCCGAGATGACGAGTGCTTTGTTTACAAACGAATTACAATATTCAGCTGTAGAACAGTGCATGATTGCAAGCGCAATCTCTTGGAATGGGATTGACCGCCGTCCGACACTGTTCAAAAACTGTATTTCTGCGAAGAAATCGTCGTAACATTGCGATTCATTGTCTTGTACGGACTCCACAAACAGGTATTCTGGCTTAGCACTGCTGAGCTCTGAGCGAGGTACCAAGTCCTTTTTCCATGCTATCGCTCGTCCGCCTAGTTAATGAAAGGAAATTAACATCCCAAAATGTGATTTTATAATCAAATACATGTATAATATGTTTAAACTTGTTATAATGCACTTAAGTAGCCATACAAAATGGCGACCACATACATCTATAGGGAACAAAAGCGAATTTCTAAATCCAGTTGCGAAATTATGACGTCATGCTACTCTGGTATTTCTTATGTCAAGTTAAGGACATTATTAATATAATTATACAGAAATGTTTGTATATTTGTATGTATGTGAGTATATGTGTATGTGTAGAACGCTTTTTTTTTGTAAAAATGCAAATTGGCATAGACGGGGATCGAATTTACGACCACTGCGCCAATGAAAATAATTGTGAGTCGCTATTAAGCATTAATGTTAAAATGACCGACCAAAGAACAAAAAGTGCTACCCCGTGAGCGTCAAAAACAGCATTTCAATGTGAATCAGTGACGTACGAGTTACGGAAACATTGTTTGAATTGTAAATCTTAAGTTTAAGGGGAGTAACATGTTATTATTGAATTTTTAAGTATTTAATTTGAAATAAGTGCATATTTTTGCCTAATTTGCATATAATTTTAGCAAATACGTGTTTCCGTCCATTTATTTTAATTCATAGTAAATATTTTCACTTCAAAATGACCAAAAAGCAGTGAATCTTGAAAATATGAGTTGCGATAAGATTCTATAGTCGGTCAATTTATAAGTAAATTTATAATTCTGATTATTAGAGAAATAAAATCTTAAAGAGATAATTCAAACATATTTAGAAACATGATTGGTTGGCAATTTTATTTTTTTGCTTTGGTGGCACAATCCATTTGTATTTTAGCATATAACTAATTATCACTTTTAAACTGCCGCCACACTGTAGTTTAATACTGCGAAATTCAGAATCTAGCCTGATTATTTAATTCAAAAACAATAATGAATCAAAAGTCAAATCATTAAAAATGTTGTGTAAAAAAGGTTTGTAATTCATATTTTTTTGAAAAATCGATTCAAATAATAAACAGTAATCGTAAGTAAATTTATAATCCTGTTTTTTATGTAATAATACAATCATGGAAACTGTCTAAATCTCTAAATGATACAACACTTATGGCCAGTTGCACCAAACAAGGTTTAAATCAAAGTTTAACAAAACTTAGTTGAAATAAATCTTAGTTTAAATTTATCGGATGTTACACAGTGCATAATAACCGATCAATTAGTTAATCTCAGCACAGTGATCTAAAAACAAAATAGCGTTAAAAAGAAAGAACTCGATTTTTTCTTTATTATTATTTGTGATGTGGAAATTTGTATTACTATTATAGTCAAACGATACAAACTGAAGAAAAACCGTGTAATTATTATTAAATTTCATGAAAATTCGCCACCAGTCAAAACTGACCTATGTTCTGTATACCACATGGGCACATGGTTCCCACGGGTGACCCTAGTTGCAAGTATAATGGGGTTATTTTATTACTAGGTGTTGACGCATATATGCATAATATTTTGTTTTCTGATCTGTCATTTGACATTCAAGTTTTCTTTATACGTTTCAAACTTTTAATACGCTTTATTATTTCAAATCAGTCTTTTTCTAAACTAATGTGTACCAGTTTTGTTTATGAACGTAGTTCGGTATATCGGATGAGTTTTTGCAAAATGGGACAAAACATTTTCAAACAATTGTTAACTAGATAAATATTTGAAATATCAATATTGAGATACCAGAATCAAATCCACTTAAGAGGAATCTCTACCTAGCTCGCTTTTCGCTATCAGCATAATTCACAACCACAAATATAGCAATTCATAAAATACATAAAAACCAGATATTGAAATGCTTGCGACTGTATCTCATTGCTTACAAATGTTACCGCTAGAGACAGTAGCTACATTCGAAACAGTTTGCTTGAAAATGCTCTTACCATTTTCGGAAATGTTACTATAAAATTTATTTTTAGTAGATATTTCTGTTAAATAATTGCAAGTTAAAAATTCAAGCTAGGCTTGTACAGCCGTACATTTTGAATATCGTTCTTCAATTTATAATAAACCTCTTATAAAAATCATCAATTTTCGGAAAATGTTTCTTTTTTTTATACAGGGCTTCGAACCGTATTTCTTTTTGTTTCGGTTCAATTAAAAACATTTATAAGTTCGGTTCCGGTTTTCGATCCGGGAAATATAACGGTGTTTGCCGGTTTTCGGGTCAGTTCCGAGTGCAATTAATGATTTTTTTTGAAAACGTTCTTAATTAAAATTAACCGTTATTTTTTACTTTCTTTTACAAAATAATAAGGAAGTCTTGTAATCATGAAAAATGACGTCTGTCTGGCTGTGTGTGTGTGTGTCTGTGAACGCTCTAGAGCTAAAACTGTCGAATGAAAAATTATGAAACTTCAAACTTAACATCTGGATGTGCACCTCCTATTTTTGAAAAGAATATTCAAACCAGAAGTGTATGTTTACTCTATACATTTTTTGTTTTATCTCTAATATCACTAGAACGGCTACACTTACGACAATTATAGTTATTTTCATAACGGAAGTTATTAATATTTCGCACAACTTTTGTTTGAAACATATCTTCAAAAAATGTACCAGTTGCGAGAAAAATGCTACGAAACATTATAAATATCTTGTTTACGTTGCCATGGATTCGCATGTAGCATATAAAATCGGATCTTCTGCTATTTTGACAGGAAAACAAAATACTCCCATTAGATAAATGACAATTCAGAATATTTCTGTAGAGTATTGGTTAGTTTGATAGATGGTTTTGGTTATATATATATATATATATATATATATATATATATATATATATATATATATATATATATATATATATATATATATCTAGTGAAAACTGCGTAAAAGAAAGATGTGTGCAGGTCACTCCATACATTTTTCGATTCAGCTTCGGTTTTCGTTCTGGCAAAAATAACGTTTTTTCCCGATTTAATATTAAAAAATATCTGGAGTGGCCTGCACTCGACTTTCTTTTACGCAGTTTTCACTAGATCTGAAATGTCATTTATCTAATTGAGTCTATTTTGTTTTCCTATCAACGTCGCAGATGACCCGATTTCATAAGCTACATGCGAATCCATGGCAACGTATACAAGATATTTATAATGTTTCGTAGCATTTTTCTTGCAACTAGCACATTTTTTGAAGATATATTTCAAACAAAAGTTGTGCGAAATATTAATAACTTTCATTATGAAAATAACTATATTTGCCATAAGTGTAGCCGTTCTAGTGATATTGGAGATAGTACAAAAAATGCATAGAGTAAACATACTTTTCTGGTTTGAATATTCTTTTCAAAAATAGAAGGTGCACATCTAGGGCATATACAAGTCTTAAGTTTGAAGTTTCATAATTTTACGTTCGAGTTTTGGCTCTAGAGCGTTCAGACACACACACACAGACAGGCGTCATTCCGAAAATAGTCACATTCGATTCAGGGAAGGTCAAAACGTGTATATCCGTTGAAATCTCGAGTTCGAAATTTTTCATGAATACAAGACTTACTACTTCGTAATAGAAAGTAAAAATTCAATAAATGTATATAAAAGATCTCTTGTAAGTGCATCATAATTTCTGTGAAAAAAGTACATTTGCAAAATTTCCTGAATAGTTCAAATTTAAAAAATTCGCGTCCTAATACAAAAATACACTTTTGTTCCTAATTATTAGCTACCTGTAATTGTGGCCAGCGCATCCATATAGTGTAGTTTTTGCTCTGATAAGAAAACAAATATCTTATCCTTGAAAAGAGTTTTCCGTTGTGCACTATACTCCAGACGTATATTTTTACTCAATAGAGATTCGTGCAGTGTCGGCAAATAATCCATGTAATTGAGCGGGATGGGTTTGCTTTGTTTAACCGCCGTTACTAAGTCCCTAAAATATTGGACGGTCACTATCGGCTGCTTCAACGTGATTGCACACAATACTTTCGCGGTTAGCTTGAAACTGTCGTTCACTACTAAGTGTGTCGACTGATCACTCCATTCGCTTGCAATTTTTGAGTCCAACATCGCCAAGTATTGGTTCAGTTGTGTTTGGTCCACCAACTCCAGACTCGATATTGCTACATCTAATTCTAACCGTTTCAACCTTTAAACAATCAATCAGATATTAAACGACTTGCCACCGAATCGTAATTACGATATGGAACAAAAGTGAATTTCTATATCCGACAGCAAAATTTGAATAATTGTTTAGGTAATTTTGCTCTCTTTTTTTGCACTTACAAAGGTTTTCTTATATATAGGCTATAACCGGGTTTAAGACAAACCATCAGGTACATCTAGTTCGAAGTAATGTAATGTAAACCACCTATTTTGGAGGTTCTTATCTCCGAAACTGTAAGTTCAAAAATAAAAATCATTTTGACCAGACATTATTTATGCAATTACGAATCGGCTGATATTATTAGCTCGCCGTACGAAGTACAGAAGAAGCTAAAGCATTCGGTTGTGAGTCTGTTGTATTCTCGGATAAAAAAATGTCCTTAACAAAAAGTGTTTGTCTCGTCCCGCTGATTCCAAAAATATATATCTCATATACTTGGATGTTAGTAATACCAAATTTCTGCGCTCTAGTTTTCTGAAGGTACCGAATCGATTTGAACCAAATTGCTACACCGCTCGCAGTTTAAATCCAATCGCCTGTATACTTCCCGAGTTATAGGGCCCCAAAATTTGAAACCCCCCTTAATACTACCCTTATAAAAATAATTAAAACACCTACAAATTCTAAGATATTTTATATCTACACAATTTTTTCATATTGTTAACCCAAAGGCCTTAAAGAAATATTAAACATTATAATTTTGAATTTTAAAATATGCACTAAATTGTTTATTTTTATCACAATAATCTACAAAATATTGGAGGACTTCTTAAATCTATAACGTTTTTTTCAAATTATTAATCAAAAACCCATGATAATTAACACGATTTGTACACGTAAAACGCACCAATGCACATATTATTAGGTAAAATATGCGTTGCGAGCAGTGGTTTTTAATTATTATGGCCTTTTGGTGAACAATTTGAAAATATATTATGGGTATAAAAAGTTTTACAATTTTTGTAGATTCAGGGCTTCCACAGCAGTTTTATATACAAACAAGATTTGGTACGCGTAGAACGCACCAACGCGCAGAGCTCGCCCTTAGGTAAAATATGCGTTGCGAGCAGTGGTTTTTAATTATTATGGCCTTTTGGTTAACAATTTGAAAATATGTTATAGCTATAAAAAGTTTTACATTTAATTTTAGATTATATTGATAAAAAATAAATTATTTCATATTTTAAAATTCAAAATTATAATATTTAATAATTTTTTTCGGGCTTGGGTTAACAAAATGAAAAAATGTTGTAGATATAAAATATCTTAGAATTTTTAGTAGAATTTTTAAGTGTATTAATTATTTTTATAAAGGCAGTATTAAGGGGGGCTCTAAATTTTGGGGCCCTATAACTCGGGAAGTATACGGGCGATTGAATTTAAACTGCGAGCGGATTCAAATGGGATGCCAAATAATATGTGTACCAAATTTAGATTATATTGATAAAAAACAAATTTAGTGCATATTTTAAAATTCAAAATTATAATATTTAATAATTTTTTTCGGGTTAACAAAATGAAAAAATCTTATAAATAAAAAATTTCTTAAAATTTTTAGTAGAATTTTTAAGTGTTTCAATTATTTTTATAAGGAGAGTATTATGGGGGGCTCCAAATTTTGGGGCCCTATAACTCGGGAAGTATACGGGCGATTGGATTTAAACTGCGAGCGGATTCAAATGGGATGCCAAATCATATGTGTACCAAATTTGGAGTGAATCGCTCCGGTACCTTCAGAGGAGTAGAGGGCACAAATTTGGTCTTACGAGCGAGCGACGACTAACATCCAAGTATATAAGTTATATACATTTTCGGAATCAGGGCGACGAGACGAACACTTTTTCTTAATGAAATTTTTTGATCCGAGAATGCTACAGACACACGACCGAATGCTTTAGCCTCTTCGGTACTACGTACGGATAAAAGTGAAATAGTGTACTTTTTAAAGGATAAAAGTGAAATAAGTGACTGAAAAAAAGATAAAAAAAGTGAATAAAATATTCATTTTGAAGACGCCATTTTGTTTTTAGACCGATTTTGAGGTCAGATTCGTAATCTGCGAACACAAAAACCTTGAGTTATTAAATTTCAGGCAATTAATTAAATAAATAAAAGAGTTGTACATATTTTAATTAAGGGTGTATTAAAAAAAGCTAGAGTGACCTGCAGTCGACTTTATTTTACGTAGTTTTTACTAGAAAAAACAAAATATTGACAGGCACAAATCATAATATGATTGATTAAACTATATGCAAATACATGGCAAAAATATGATATTTAAGATTTTCTCGTAACTGGTACATTTTTTGAAGAAACTTTTAAAACAAAAATTGTGTGAAATATTAATCTCTTTCATTATGAATATAATTAATATTGCCATATGTGCAGCCGTTTTAGTGATATTAGAAATACAACAAAAAATGCATAGAGCAAACATGCACTTCCGGTTTCTTAAGTTTGAAGTTTCGTTATTTAACGTTTGGACAGTATTTGCTCTAGAGCGTTCACAGACAGACACACACACACACACACACACAGACATCACTCGATTCAGGGACGGTCAAAACGTGAAATCTCGAGTTCGAAATTTTTCATGATCGAGTCGTAGTTTGAACTTAATGGTAAAAAATACCCCAAAACCGATTTATTAAAAAAAAAAAACATGAATACAATTGCTATGAAACATTTTTCCTCAAATGTTTGGGCCTTTTACCCCACTTTTAGCATAGTTAAAAAAAATTAACTATAAAAATTTCAAATAAAGAGATACCTTGTAAGTGCATAATAAATTCTGTTCACCACGATTTACATAAGAAAGCAAAATTGCGTGAACAATAATTGAAATTTTCAAATTTCGCGGCCGGATATAGAAATTCACTTTTGTTCCCAATTAGCTGAAAAACTCACGTGAAAACATTTTCTAACACTCCGAATTTTATATTTTGGTCACATTTTAATTGGCTAGGTACTTCAGCCTTTAACTGTATGGAAGATTCAAAAAATGTTCCATACTTCGAGCGTGTATCCTCAACGAACACATCATTATTCTAAAATCAACAAGTGGTTCAACAAATATGAGGTTAAGTATTTGAAAATACATATTTATATATTTCCAAAACTATAAATTGTACACACCTTTATGGTTACTCTAGCGTGTACCCGACTTATAGAATCGTCATTAATTAAATTAATATCGGAATTCTTACGGCCAATGGTAAATACCGTTTTACCAAGTAAATAAAAATGTACATCGTCTTGAATTCATAAATATTAGATTACGCATAATACATAAAATTATTTAAATGTGAAAAAAATTACCTTTAGTTGATTTTAAGTAATACACGAAATACATATTGCATTTTTTTACATTGACAGTAACATAAACATTTAACCCAAGTAAAATGTCAGTAAATATGTATTTGAAGTTAGCATCGCGGTCCTCGAAGCTGAAGCAGTGTTGCCAGGTGTAAATTTATGAAACTATGTGTCAGTATTGCCAAAATTATCGAAATTGTAGAAAAAAATTGTTACATATTTTCTACACATATAATTTGACATCGCATATGAATCCGCTCGCAGTTTAAATCCAATCGCCCGTATACTTCCCGAGTTATAGGCCCCCAAAATTTGGAGCCCCCCTTAACACTGCCCTTATAAAAATAATTGAAATTCTTAAAAATTCTACTAAAAATTCTAAGATATTTTTTGTCTACAAGATTTTTTCATTTTGTTAACCCAAAGCCCGAAAAAAATTATTAAATATTATAATGTTGAATTTTAAAATATGCACTAAATTATTTTTTTATCAATATAATCTAAATTTGGTACACATATTATTTGGCATCCCATTTGAATCCATTCACAGTTTAAATCCAATCGCCCGTATACTTCCCGAGTTATAGGGCCCCAAAATTTGAAGCCCCCCTTAATACTGCCCTTATAAAAATAATTGAAACACTTAAAAATTCTACTAAAAATTCTAAGATATTTTTTGTCTACAAGATTTTTTCATTTTGTTAACCCAAAGCCCGAAAAAAATTATTAAATATTATAATTTTGAATTTTAAAATATGCACTAAATTATTTTTTTATCAATATAATCTAAATTTGGTACACATATTATTTGGCATCCCATTTGAATCCATTCACAGTTTAAATCCAATCGCCCGTATACTTCCCGAGTTATAAGGCCCCAAAATTTGAAGCCCCCCTTAATACTGCCCTTATAAAAATAATTGAAACACTTAAAAATTCTACTAAAAATTCTAAGATATTTTATGTCTACAACATTTTTTCATTTTGTTAACCCAAAGCCCGAAAAAAATTATTAAATATTATAATTTTGAATTTTAAAGTATGAACTAAAAAATTTTTTTTTTATCAATATAATCTAAAATTAAATGTAAGACTTTTTACACCTATAACATATTTTCAAATTGTTAACGAAAAGGCCATAATAATTAAAAACCACTGCTCGCAAAGCATTTTTTACCTAAGGGCGAGCTCTGCGCGTTGGTGCGTTCTACGCGTACCAAATCTTGTTAATTATGGCCTTTTGGTTAATAATTTGAAAAAATGTTTAATTTATAAAAATTCTTCCAATTTTTTGTAGATTATTTTGTGCATATTTTAAAATTCAAAATTATAATATTTTTTTCGGGTTTTGGGTTAATTAAAAAATTCTTGTAGATATAAAATATCATAGAATTTTTGGGCGTTTTAATTTTTTTTTAAGAGCAGTATTAAGGGGGGGTTTAAATTTTGGGGGCGATTAGATTTAAACTGCGAACAGAACATAGTTAACAAATACCGAGCAACCAAGACCAAGTGTATTTTAATCTGTATTTTAATTTTGACCTCAAGATCTAACGAAAATGATTTAGCGAGATAATTTGATTGAGCCTATAAGATATGATTTGTTGCGTTTATTTTTATTTTTAAGATAAATGGAAGGGAAACGATTAGTAGCAACGAAGAAGAAAAATAGAATAGTTTGTATTATTGATGTGAATAAAGAATTTGCAAGAGGGAAATTTTTGGGAGTAACTGAAAAAGGATCTTGGAAGTTACATATCAGAGATATGTATGTAATATATCATACTCATCTCAGATATAGCTCTATGTCCGCCATAAAGCATATTTCTGATATGTAACTTATAAAAAAATAAATGACAGGCGGTGTTCTGTCATTATGCGGAAAATGTAATTATGATATTCAAAAGACAATTCAAAGTGTGATGCTGTATGTGAATATACGTTCCATATGGAGTGCGCTAAAATTACCGAAAAAAATTTTGAGATAATTACAAAAATTAAAGATGTGTCATGGATGTGTCCAGAATGCAATTTTTTTTTGAAAAATATCAAACTGGTCCTAAATGTTAAAAGAAATTTTGGTGAAGATATTAATAATAAATTTGATGTATTAAATGAGAAAATTGAAAATTTGAAGGAAACAGTTAATTTAAACATTAACAATAGTAATTTGACTAGAATTAGATCATTTGCTGATGCAGCTAAATCAGGTAATAATGTTCCAATGAACAAAAAAAAAAATTAAATAACATTACAGAAATTTTTGAAGTAAATGTACCTGCAATTATTATTAAACCAAAACAAATTCAAGAATATGACATCACTATAAATGAAGTACAATCCAAAGTTAAACCTTACAAAGCAAACACTGGCATAAAAATGTTGAAAAATTTAAAGGGAGGGGGTCTATTATTAAAAGCAAATGATTTGAGTGGTACAAAAAGATTTCAGGAACTAGCTATTAAAGAATTATCAAAAATTATACAATTGAATTAACGAAACTAAAATATCCTAGGATAGTAATATTAGGTGTAGATAAAAATTATAACAATAATGAATTGAGAGAGGAATTGATTAACCAAAATAGTAATATAAATTCAGTCAAAATTTAATCGTAAGTGGATTTTAATTATTGAAACTTGTGGGAAGACATTTAAAAAGATTGTTAATAGTGAAATTCATTTGGGCTATAAATTATGTTCAGTTAAGTACTAGTGAGAAACCAAATTGTTCAAATTGCACTTATGTTGCAAATAAATACAACACAAAAAGAAATTGTTCGCATACTGCAGATAGTGACGAATGTCCAATTTATATGAAACAAATTTCTTTAACCAAACAAAAAATTGGTTACAATAGGGATTGCTTATATGAATTGTGAAAATATGGAGACTAATATTTCTTTTATCAAAATTATGTATCTTAATGTTAGAAGTATGCGTAACAAATTAAATGAATTGGAAATTTTAGTTGAAGAAAAACATCTACACTTTCTTATATTAACTGAAATTTGGCTATATAAAAACGAAATAGATTTTATGAATATTTCAAATTATAGTGCAATTCATAATGTTAGAGATGGAAGTAGAGGTGGTGGTGTTGCTATTTTTATAAGAGATGATTTAGAGTTTTCAAATGATTTAGAATATGAAAATAATCCTCCTATCAAAATTTTAGCGCTTTACAAAGCTCCTGGATTGAATGAATATGATTTTATTGAGTTTTTGGAAAATATTTTGGCTAAATCGAGAAATTTCATTGTTATTGGTGACACAAATATTGATCTTTTTAAAAATTCTATAATTTCCAAATTTTTTAAAGACATTGTTGAAATAAATGGCTATACAATATTAAATAAAATAGATAATCAGCATTACACTAGACAAGATTTGGTACGCGTAGAACGCACCAACGCGCAGAGCTCGCCCTTAGGTAAAATATGCGTTGCGAGCAGTGCTTTTTAATTATTATGGCCTTTTTTGGTTAACAATTTGAAAATATGTCTTACATTTAATTTTAGATTATATTGATAAAAAAAAAATTTAGTTCATATTTTAAAATTCAAAATTATAATATTTAATAATTTTTTTCGGGCTTTGCATTAACAAAATGAAAAAATCTTGTAGACATAAAATATCTTAGAATTTTTAGTAGAATTTTTAAGTGTTTCAATTATTTTTATAAGGGCAGTATTAAGGGGGGCTCCAAATTTTAGGGCCCTATAACTCGTGAAGTATACGGGCGATTGGATTTAAACTGCGAGCTGATTCAAATGGGATGCCAAATAATATGTGTACCAAATTTGGAGTAAATCGCTCCGGTACCTTCAGAGGAGTAGAGGGCACACATTTTGTCTTACGAGCGACGACTAACATCCAAGTATATAAGTTATATACATTTTTGGATTCAGGGCGACGAGACGAACACTTTTTCTTAATGAAATTTTTTGATCCGAGAATGCTACAGACACACGACCGAATGCTTTAGCCTCTTCGGTACTACATACGGCGAGCCAAAAAACAGTTATGGGTGGTAGTATTATAGGTCTTGTAATATCTAATTGTAATAGATTTAATTTTGAAATTGACATTACTGACAGCTTTATTTCAGATCATCAAAATTTAACCATTAACATAGAAAAACTAACTGCTACAGTTGTTCCTATGAATTATTATACTAACAAGTATATTAACCAAGACAAGATGAAGGAGATTTTTGAGGAAAAACTAAGTCAAATTTCAAATGAGATAAATTTGGAAAATTTAACAAAATTAATAGTATTATCAAAAGATGCAGCGACTAGCTATAAAAAGATTAGAACTAGAAATAATGGTTGGATTACCTATTTTATAATAAAGAAAATTGAAGAACGCAACAAGATTTATAGGCAAATGAAAAGATTCCCTAATGAATTTAATATTAATAAATTTAAACAAATAAAAAATAAAGTAAATTCGCTTATTAAAGCAACTAAGCAAGAATATTTTAAGAATAAACTTTATATGGCTGGCTGCAATTTTAAAAAACTCTGGCAAAATATTAATTGTATAATAAAGAATAAATTTTCGCAAAATTATAATAAATCTGATATAGAAGTAATCATCTCTAATGGACGTAAGTGATTCTAAAAAAAATGCTAACGTAATGAATCATTATTTTGGAACAATTGGTGAAAAATTAGCGTTAGATTTACAAAATATGATTCCAAAAAACAATTTAGATTTCGACATATTTCAAAATAAACCAAAAACACGAATTTATAATTTTATTCAAATTACAGTCGGTTTTGACAGTCAACAATTTGGATTTCAAAATAATAGTAGCAGTCAGGGCGCAGCTTTGGAATTGTTGGACTATATTAATAAAGGTCTTGAAGAAGGTGGTTACGTGACTGCAGTTTTTGTGGATTTAAAAAAAGCTTTTGATGCGGTTAATCATAAAATTTTATTAAGACATCTAGAACATTTGGGCATAACAGGGATATCTTTAAATATAATAAAATCTTATTTATCAGACAGAAAATCAAAAAACAAAATTTATGATGAATTTAGTGATACTTTTACAATAACTACGGGTGTACCTCAAGGCTCAGTTTTAGGACCACTTCTGTATTTATTATATATTCAAAATTTGCGAGAGATTCATTGGAATTCAAAATATATTATTTTTGCTGATGATACTGTTCTCCTCTTTAAAGATAAAATGAAGCAAATTTTGGAAGAGAAGATTGACCAAAATTTAAAAATATATAGTGATTATTTAAATAGTAATTTATTAACAATTAATGTTAATAAAACTGAATTTTTGCTTTTTAAGCAAAACAATTTATCAGAAATTAGTTTAAATGTTAAAATTAATAATCAGTGTTTAAAACAATCAAAACATGTCAAATATTTAGGAATTATTTTAGATGACAAATTAACATTCACTGAGTACATAAACAAAATTTAAAAAAAATTATCCCATTATCAAGTGCAATTTTTAGATGTAGTAAATTAGATAATTTTTCATCAAATTTAATTTACCACATATTAAATCCCATATAATTTATTTGATATCTATTTGGAGGCTATGCTCAAAAAATAATTTTAATTTAGTAAGTAGAATTTTAAATAGATGCATTAAAGCCATATATCATTTTTAGCTCGCCGTACGTAGTACCGAAGAGGCTAAAGCATTCGGTCGTGTGTCTGTAGCATTCTCGGATCAAAAAATTTCATTAAGAAAAAGTGTTCGTCTCGTCGCCCTGATTCCGAAAATGTATATAACTTATATACTTGGATGTTAGTCGTCGCTCGCTCGCTCGGTCGCTCGTAAGACCAAATTTGTGCCCTCTACTCCTCTGAAGATACCGGAGCGATTCACTCCAAATTTGGTACACATATTATTTGGCATCCCATTTGAATCCGTTCGCAGGGGCCCCAAAATTTGGAGCCCCCCTTAATACTGCCTTTATAAAAATAATTGAAACACTTAAAAATTCTACTAAAAATTCTAAGATATTTTTTGTCTACAAGATTTTTTCATTTTGTTAACCCAAAGCCCGAAAAAAATTATTAAATATTATAATTTTGAATTTCAAAATTTGAAAAAAATTTTTTTTTTTTTAATATAATCTTAAATTAAATGTAAGACTTTTTAAATCTATAACATTTTTTCAATTAGTTAACCAAAAGGCCATAATTATTAAAAACTGCTCGCATCGCATATATTACTTATAAGGCGAGCTGGACGCATAGGTGCGTCGTACCTAAGCTTGTTCTTATTTAACTCCTTCTGATCACATTTATAAATTATCAAATCATTTCAATTTAAACCAACTAAATTTTTTTGAAAATACGAAAATGATGTACAAAATTTTGAATAATATAGAGAAGAGTAATTTGGATTTACATGAAAACAATTGCTATCATAATCATAACACTAGGGGTAATAACTTATTTTTAAATAATATTAACTGTAATAAAGGTAGAAAAAATTTTGGTCATAATGTTTCAAAATTATTCAATGGTATACCGAAAGAAATAAAAAATTACTCACTCTTTAAAAATAAATTAAAATTTTATGTCAAGGAAAATGTATTTTAGTTATAGTTAATGTATTGATGTTCTATTTATATTTTATTTTCTATGTTCTATACAAAAAGTTTCCTTATACCATGTAAATGTTTGGAGCTTAAATAATAATAAAAATATATATTACAAATGTAATATAAATGATATATAATGTTTTATATCATACATATATAATTTGTAATATATCTGAGATATTCTTGTCAATATAAATGTAATTTATTTGAGCTTTACGTATTTAATTATACAGTTAATTAATTGGGTAGGAAAAATTAAAAAATCTTAAGTTTGTTTATTTATTACATAAAATAATTTTACATCATCGATTATATTATTGTTATAAACAGAAATTATATATAACTAGACAAAATTTCCAAAATGCCTAAAGACGTCCAATAGATGACATCTTAAAATATGACATCTATTGGACGTCTATATTACGTCTTTAGGCATGTTATGTAAAGCACCAATACCTACAGCTCGCCGTATAATCTATTACATTAAAAATTCAAATTCTGTTCCAATATTTAAAACTAAATTATTTGATTATTTGTTAAATAACTGTTTCTATTCTGTATGTATGTATTAGATTATGTAAATTATCTATTTTCAAACGTATGATTCGCCCTCATCAGATTAATAAGTTCACAGAAAGTTAAAAGCTATACGTACAGCTGGCCAAACAGAAATCCGAACGTAATAAATGTTAGAGACCCTCCGTAGAGTCGTTCGGTTTTCTCTTTGGTCGGCTGTACATAGATGATAAAATAATTTAAATAATAACGACATACGTACCATTCAGTCTCGCAGCTTCGTTTGAGAGGTTAACATATTCTTTGTGTTCTTTTTTCATTTTAGCTCCACTTTGGTATCTCCAGTTTGTCCAAATGTATTCCAATGCGTCGTAGTTGGTAGAAGTTGCCAGTATTGAATCAATATCTTTATTCAAATTTAAGAAGGGTTCATGTGATTGTAGAATATATATAGATGTATGTGTTTGTATATGTATATGTAGAACATTTTGTTCACAAACTGATATAGATCGGGTTCATACCACTAACTGCGAACATGCCAGGCAAGAAGTTCACCACGTGGTCATCGTGTATATACCTATTAAAAATTGGTTTAAAAAATAACGGTTTTTATATTTACCCGGGTCCAATGATAAACCTTCCTTAGAATGTTCGCATTTTTAGCTTGCCGTACGAAGTACCGAAGAAGCTAAAGCATTCGGTCGTGTGTCTGTAGCATTCTCAGATGAAAAAATTTCATTAAGAAAAAGTGTTAGTCTCGTCGCCTTGAATCCAAAAATGTATATAACTTATATACTTGAATGTTAGTCGTCGCTCGCTCGCTTGGTATCTCGTAAGGCCAAATTTGTGCCCTGTACTCCTCTGAAGGTACCGGAGCGATTCACACCAAATTTGGTACACATATTATTTGGCATCCCATTTGAATCCGTTCGCAGTTTAAATCCAATCGCTCGTATACTTCCCGAGTTATAGGCTCCCAAAATTTGGAGCCCTCCTTAATACTGCCCTTATAAAAATAATAAAACACTCAAAAATTTTACAAACAATTGTAAGACTTTTTATATCTATAACATTTCTTCAAATTGTTAACCAAAAGGCCATAATAATTAAAAACCATTGCTCGCATCGCATATCTTACCTAAAGGCGAGCTCTACGCGTTGCACAGTGGAGTATTTGTATGAAAAACACGGTCAAAAGTCGAAATCACAAATCTAGTCGAAATATAAACCAATCGGCATTTTCTTTAAGAAGAATGACTGGCCCGTCAAACTGTTGCCATATAAGGGCGCCAAATGTTAATGTACATACGTAAATTAAATCAGAACCCAGTCATTGTAAGTAGCGAATGCGTTGAGTAACGACTATGCTATAATACAGTACGCATTTGTTTTGTAATTTGTGTTTGTTGCTCTTTGAATTTTTGAAAAAGAAAAAACGATTTTGATATGGCAGGAGAAGGTATGTACTTTACTTTGAATCAATATTTAATTTGCAATTAAAATAATATGTTTACGAATAATATTTGTAAGTCCTATAAATGTGTGATATTTTTTGCATCAAACTTTCGTATAAAAGTATTTTTGAGTACCTGTCGCGTCTTGTCGCGTTATTTCTTTTGTATACGCATAATATTAGGCCTAAATTACAATAATACAAAGACAACTATAGTGTTTAGTTGGGTGTAACATTTTCTCAACAAAGAGTTTTTGTTTCGTCGCCCCAAATTCAAAAATATATATTACATAGGGTTTCTTACTTAAAAACATTAATGGATAAAAAATGTTTTCTATTCAAATAAAAACGTCCACTGAATAGATAATTCGGCGAGCTGAAGCCATTGGTACTTGTACCTGTGCTTGTCTTTTTAGTTATAAGACTTTTTAGCTCGCCGTACGTAGTACCGAAGAGGCTAAAGCATTCGGTCGTGTGTCTGTAGCATTCTCGGATCAAAAAATTTCATTACAAAAAAGTGTTCGTCTTGTCGCCCTGATTCCGAAAATGTATATAACTTATATACTTGGATGTTAGTCGTCGCTCGCTCGGTCGCTCGTAAGACCAAATTTGCGCCCTCTACTCCTCTGAAGGTACCGGAGCGATTCACTCCAAATTTGGTACACATATTATTTGGCATCCCATTTGAATCCGCTCGCAGTTTAAATCCAATCGCCCGTATACTTCCCGAGTTATAGGACCCCACAATTTGGAGCCCCCCCCCCCCCCTTAATACTGCCCTTATAAAAATAATTGAAACACTTAAAAATTTTACTAAAAATTCTAAGATATTTTTTGTCTACAAGATTTTTTCATTTTGTTAACGCAAAGCCCGAAAAAAAATATTAAATATTATAATTTTGAATTTTAAAATATGCACTAAATTTTTTTTTTTATCAATATTATCTAAATTATTTGGCATCCCATTTGAATCCGTTCGCAGTATAAATCCAATCGCCCGTATTCTTCCTGAGTTATAGGGCCCCAAAATTTAGAGCCCCCCTTAATACTGCCCTTATAAAAATAATTAATGCACTTAAAAATTCTACTAAAAATTCTAAGATATTTTATATCTACAAGTTTTTTTCATTTTGTTAATCTCAAGCCCGAAATAAATTATTAAATATTATAATTTTGAATTTTAAAGTATAATAATCTAAAATTTTTTTTTTATCAATATAATCTAAAATTAAATGTAAGACTTTTTACACCTATAACATTTTTTCAAATTGTTAACCAAAAGGCCATAATAATTAAAAACCACTGCTCGCAACGCATATTTTACCTAACTGCGAGCTCTACGCGTTGGTGCGTTTTACGCGTACCAAATCTTGTATATCTATATCAAATATTTAGATTGTGAACCTAAAAACCAGAAAAAAATTAATAAGAATTATTATTTTGAAATTTAAAATATTGTAGCGAACGCAATCAATCAATAATAATGTCATTATTATCTTTTACATTTTATCTCTTTAAAATGCAATGGTTATAAATAGGTTTCTTCTTTAAACTAAATAGTAAAAAAATATTTTCTATATAAATTAAAAAATTCAACATCCACTGAATAGATAATACAACGAGCAAAGGACATTTGTGCTTGCACCTGTGTTTTTTTCGATATATACATAAGATAACAAAAATAATTATATCGGTAAGCTTCTTAAAAATAATTTATTATTATCTGTAGTTTTTATATTTGACAGGAAGTTCTAACGAAAATGATTTAGCGAGATAATTTGATTGAGACAATGAGATATGGAAATATTTTAATAATATTTTATCGTTAAAAATTCAATTGTAAATATATCCTTACATTATTGGTCAATTATCAATGTCTGTTCATTAATTATTTCAAATTCTAAAAAATTAGCGGGTAAAAGCGGTCAGAAATGGTTATTATTTTTTTTGTTTTTATTCATACAATATTTCCAGTTTTAAATTTAAACACATCTAAAAGGAGCCTAAAAACTGGTCAATATTTAAATTCTAGATAAAATACATTCGATAATATTTTCTTAGTCATACACACGAAATATTGGATGAATAAGAAACTTCAGTAATTTTGAAATGGTTTAAATAACCTCTTCCGATCGCTTTCACCCGACAATTTTTTATAAATTTATATAGAATTTGAATAAAATTAATAGGGATGAGTAGGGATATATTTAAAATTGAACTTTTAACGATAAAATATTATTAATATATGTCAATATCTCATAGTCTCTATTAAATTATCTCGCATAATCATTTATATATATAAATGTACATGTATATAATATATGTATATTAAAAAAGTTTTCTAAGATTACGTATGCGTTTGCATATGCCGAGTTAATTGAATTTTTTGCTTGAACGAAGTATCACAGGCTGTACACGAATATGGTTTCCCTCCCGTATGTTTCTGCATGTGAATCGTGTAACTTTGTTTCCGAGCAAACGAACAATCACAGACTGTACACGAATACGGTCTTTCACCGGTATGCAACCGCATATGATCTGTTAAAGTGTTATTTTGACTAAACGCACTGCCACAAAACGTACACAGATACGGCTTCTCCCCGGTATGCGTACGCATATGATCCGTTAAGTTATTCCGTTGTTTAAACGCACTGTCACACACTGTACACGGATATGGTTTCTCCCCGGTGTGCGTTCGTAAATGACGCGTTAAATGCCCTTTACGTAAGAACGACGAATCACATAGTGTGCACGAATATGGCCTCTCTCCGGTGTGGGTTAACATGTGCTTTTTTAAGTTTGAGTTTTGAATGAACGAGTTGCCGCAAATTGGACATGTATATGGTTTTTCTCCTGTGTGTTTTCTCATATGTATTTTTAAATAGGCTTTACTGTTGAATTGTCTATCGCAAATGTCACATTTAATTTTAGTTTCTGTGTATTTTTGATTTGGTGAAATAGTCCTAACTGTACTTAAGTTGTTAGTTTTTGAGGTTTCAGGTATTTTTAATTGATTGGTTGATGTTTGTTTATTAGTTTCTGGCATTTTTGGCATTTCTAACTGAGGAGCCTGTAATTTTTTTATTTCATTGTAGTTTTTTGATATTGTTATCTTATTAGGATGTATTTTCAATGTTTTCAAATTTAATTCTTTGATTTGATCATTTTGTATATTATTGTCATTTGAATTGTCTGTGATTATATTTGAGAATTCTACAGGTGTCCCTGCCAAAATAAATGGTTCACTTTGTACATCCAACCAATTTCGTATATCATTTGTTTTAAGACGTTTGTTTTCTACCAATTTTTCAATGTCGTTAAGCGTTAATGAGCATTCAGCTGAACCATATCCAAAAGTAACATCACTATGTCCGCTACTTGACTTTTCTTCAATATTTGATTGATTTTGATTGGATTCCACATTATTTACATGTTCAGTTAAATTATCACAAATATTACACGTATATGGTTTCTCTCCATTATGCTTTAGCAAATGAATTGTATAATTACGTTTCCGGTCAAACGAACACTTACAAAATGTACACGAATATGGTTTCCCTCCATTATGCTCCTGCAAATTATGAGCCGTATAACTTTGTTCCTGGGCAAACGTGCAATCACAAACTGTACACGAATATGGGTTTTCTCCATGTTCTCGCATGTGAATTGTTAAATATGTTTTGGTATCGAATATATTTCCGCATTTGTCACATTTGAACGTGTTCAGTTTTGTGATATTTTTTAGGTAATTGTTTACTATACTTGATTGTTTATTAGTTTGTAAACTGTTAATTTCACGGTCAGTTCTAGAAGAACGATTTTGCCATATATAATCCATTGAAATTGCGTTATTAGGATGTATATCCGGTTTAGTCAAATCAATTTTTTTTGTTTGATCTTTTTGTATTTGTTTGCCAGTCCAGTTATTGGATTCTAGACTTTTGTCTTGGATGAAATTTTCTAATTCGTCAATTGTTAATGAAGTATCCTCAAAAGTATTAGTACTTGGATTATCTTTGACAATTGATTGGTTTTGCACAATATTTGGCATGGTTAAATTTGTATTTGGCGCCAACATATGGAACATATCTAGCCATCTTCTTTCCATTGAAATCGCGTTATTACGCTGTGTATCCGGTTTGCTCAAATCTAATTCTTTGACTTGATCTGTTTGTCTTTCAATAATTGCTGGATTCGGTAATGATTCATTATTTTGTTCCATAGAACTATTTGAACTGTACGTTTCAACATCTTTGTCTAAATAATTTTTTAATTTATAATTCGATTCTAGAAATCCAAATTTTTCGAAATTACGTTCTATATTAGCGCTTGAAAACGAGTACCCAGGCAAATACCTTTCATTTTCATTATCAGAATTGCTTTCAATAATTGATAATGGTAGCGAGCTATCGTTATCTGTGCTTAATAATTGAGTTATCTGATTTGTTTGTGATCCATTTATTTGCGATGTTATGTAATTTTGCATTGAAATCCCATGATTATGTACTGCCATTTTTCTTGAATTTAATTCTTTCGCGCTTTCAGGTTTTCGCCCATTTATTGAATTCGCAACTGATTTAGTTGTTTCATTATTTTGGTCTGTAGAACTATCAATTTCATTTTCAATATAGTTTCGATTATCGAAAGTATATTTTTTATTGTTAGGCAAAAATCTTTCATTTTCATTTTCAGAATTATATTCAGTAGTTGAATTATTCTCCAAATTTATTCGATTTTGTAAATGGAGGTTGTCGGTATTAGTGACAGATAAATAAAATCGCATTAAGCGATCTGATAAATGGCATTTTGTTTGAAATCGATGAAACCGATTTATTTCGGAACTACAATTACGACAAATTTTTGTTGGTAGGCCATCGTCTTCAAAATACTAGAATCAATTATACATTTTATTTATTTTCAATTATTTTATTGAATATTTTAAGGCGGTAGACTTGTTTATATCTCAAACTCTGTAAGCAACGGTTAATATCTATTGATTATACAAATAATCTTGTAAAGCAGAAGCATAGAACCATTCAATAAAACAAGATTTGGTACGCGTAGAACGCACCAACGCAACGCGCAGAGCTCGCCCTTAGGTAAAATATGCGTTGCGAGCAGTGCTTTTTAATTATTATGGCCTTTTGGTTAACAATTTGAAAATATGTTATAGGTGTAAAAAGTCTTACATTTAATTTTAGATTATATTGATAAAAAAAAGTTTTAGTTCATACTTTAAAATTCAAAATTATAATATTTAATAATGTTTTTCGGGCTTTGGGTTAACAAAATGAAAAAATCTTGTAGACAAAAAATATCTTAAAATTTTTAGTAGAATTTTTAAGTGTTTCAATTATTTTTATAAGAGCAGTATTAAGGGGGGCTTCAAATTTTGGGGCCCTATAACTCGGGAAGTATACGGGCGATCGGATTTAAACTGCGAGCGGAATCAAATGGGATGCCAAATAATATGTGTACCAAATTTGGTGTGAATCGCTCCGGTACCTTCAGAGGAGTAGAGGGCACAAATTTGGTCTTACGAGATACCGAGCGAGCGAGCGACGACTAACATCCAAGTATATAAGTTATATACATTTTCGGAATCAGGGCGACGAGACGAACACTTTTTCTTAATGAAATTTTTTGATCAGAGAATGCTACAGACACACGACCGAATGCTTTAGGTACGTAGGTACGGCGAACCAAAAAATCTACTAATAGTTTAAAGATATTTTATATCTACAAGATTTTTTCATATTGTTAACCCAAAGATCATAAAAAATGATTAAATATTATAATTTTGAATTTGAAAATATGCACTAATTTCTTTTATCAAAATAATCTACAAAAAAATTGGATAACTTTAATATCTATAATTTTTTTCAAATGGTTAACCAAAAGGTCATAATAATTAAAAACCGCTGCTCGCATTGCATATTTTACTTATAAGGCGAGCTGGACGCATAGGTGCGTTGTACCTAAGCTTATTTATAGTGAAATTTAATTAATGTAGCTGTAAATTAGTATATCAATTTATAGCAACAGTAATAAAATTTCGTTGTTAAAAAATATGCCATATTGTAGATATTTTCTAGGTTTCTGCTTAACAAGATTATATAAATAAATTTTGTCTGAAATCAGTTCATATTCATCGTTGCTAGACAGAGAATGAGTTATAAAGAAGTCTAGCACCTTAAATTTCAATATTATTTATTGGAACCGAGTGACGTACAACAACACATCCTCGTATTTAAAGTTGCAAATATGAATTAATAAAATCGACCTCTACCACATTATCATGCGCCAAATATGATTTAATATTATATATTTATGTATTTTAATTTATTTTAAAACAGTAAACTATTATAATTTTCGTGAAAACATTAACCTACTTTCAACGATGTATACTTCATCAATAATTGAGCCATAGTTAGTTGGGTTGCACTGTTTGCGTACAGTGATATATCATCAGTAAGTAATAAACATGTTCTACAATTATTAAAACCTGGTCGATAGGCATTAGACATGATAAATTAATAGGACTAACCCCCATATAACAACAACAACGCTTAACCAAGTTCACTAAGATTCTAACTCAGTCGGGGAAACCAATAATATATATATATATCAGGGATGGCCAACTTGTTTGTCATTAACAAAACTTAAGAATTAGTTGTTTCTACTGACATTAGATGGCTAGTGGTCACTTTTATTTATAAATTTTAATATTTTGAAGCTGTTGGGTGTTTTCCAGCAAGGTACTTCGTTAACACTGTGTAACACAGTGTATGATAGAATACGTTCCAACTAAACCAGAGTACGACTCAACTTAAGGCGGTATCATATTACGAGGATATCGATAGTTTGACATCGATTTTGTGATGTTTTTTCAATTTTCCGATGTCATTTCTAATGTGATAGGGAGCAAATAATAGGTGTTTAAATATGAAACGTTTTCGTATTCCTTGACTTAAAGGTGTCCAATTATCGACGTCGAAACACTGAAAAAACATCGCAAAATCGATGTCAAACTATCGATTTCCTCGTAATATGATACCGCCATTAGGCATCTTTTTTTGGCCTAACCACAGCTAACCCGGTTGGTGCTTTCAGTAACTTGTGCATTTGAGTGGCGGGTTACTCCAAAGAGGTTAGCGCTGGGTTACTGACATGTCTAATCCTGCTCTGTAGTAGGGTTACGCATGCTGGGTTACGGGTTATATATATATATATATATATATATATATATATATATATATATATATATATATATATAAATAAAACATGTACTACTCTCTGCTGGATTTGGTTATGCTTAAAATTGCGCGGGACGCATAGACGCGTTCAATCTACTCATAAATTTTGTAAAGGTTGGTATTCGTGACACCATTACACCAACAGACTTTGCTATTTAGCGGCTAAATAGCAAAGTCTGGTGGTGTTTTCATACTTGGATGTATGTATCTCGCTCGCTCTCTCGCTCGGTCGGCCGTAAGACATGGGTTTGTGACCGCAACTCCTCTGAAGGTACCAGCCCGATTTTAATGAAATTTGATTTACATATAATTTCCACACCCGTGAAATTCCAGTCACATTATAAATCCATCCAATCGTCAGTTCAGGGCCGGAGTTATAGGGCCCCAAAATTTCGAACCCTCCTAAATATTGCCCTTAGTCAACTTTTAAAATTATTAGAATTTTCTACTAAAAATTCTAAAATACTTTGTCATTAAAGTTTTTTTAACCCTTATTCGGCACACTGGGATCATATGCACACCACGCTTATAATCCAAGAATTTTGAGTACCTAAAGGGGACGGGGCGGGTCTAGTACATCACCTGGCAACAGCTAGATTAATTATAAATAAAAATGAAAAAATGGGTTGTGGCCAACGCGGGACTTTCTTTTACGTGGTTTTCATCAATATTTATTGATTATAAAAATATAATATTAAGAAATAATAATCCAACAGAAACAATATGAAAACCAAGTTTACCTTATATAAATGAATGGGTTGAAAATTATACCAATACCAATTTGTAATGGTTATGAAGTACTAACTATCAAAACTAACCAATTCTCTAGAGACATATTCTGAAATGTCATTTATCTAATTCAGACCATTTTGTTTTCTTGTCGAAATATTGACAGGCGCAGATGATCCGATTTATTAAGCTACATTCGAATCCATGACAACGTAAACAAGATTCTTAACATTTTCAGTAGCGGTTTTCTCGTAACTGGGTACCTATTCTGAGTATCTCAACTCAACCAGATCTCACTCAAAAACGCTGTTGCCATCTATTGGATTCATTGCGTAAACATTATATGACGTCATGGATCTCAATCAATTCGTAAATTTATCTAACTACCTCGGTAGGTAGTGAGACCAGAAAAGTTACTAGTGAGAAAATTGACAGATTATTGGTTGTGTGCATGACATTTTTGTACAAGCGCAGAGATTAATGAAATCGGTTGAACTGACTGTTACCCATTTGTTACTTGTGAAATCTTTTGCTGGTTTCTTTGTGTTTTTTTTTGTATTTTGTGTTTTCCTTGTTTTGTGTTGTTTAAAACTCACTTACAAACATTTCCGGGCTATTATATATATATAATATTTGTATTTACTGTAGTTTTAAATCTTTTTAAAATAATAATTGTAACAAGTGTTGTAAACTTGAAGTCAGAAAAATCCCTAAAGATCTCACATGCGCGTCTCACTAGTGGTACGTCATCGTTATCTCAAATCTCACGTCAATATATTTAGTTGAGACACTCAGAATAGGGGTCCTGGTACATTTATTGAAGAAACTTTTCAAACAAAAATTGTGCGAAATATTAATATCATTCATTATGTTTATTACAAAGTAATAAGTAAGTATAAGGATCACCAAAAAAATCGAACTCGAGATTTCAACGGATATATACGTTTTGACCTTCCCTGAATCGAATGTGACTATTTTCGGAATGACGTCTGTGTGTGTGTGTGTGTGTCTGTGAACGCTCTAGAGCCAAAACTGCTGAACGAAAAATTATGAAACTTCAAATTTAAGACTGGTATATGCCCTAGATGTGCACCTCTTATTTTTGAAAAGAATATTCAAATCGGAAGTGCTTGTTTACTCTATACATTTTTTGTTCTATCTCCAGTAACACTAGAACGGCTGCACTTATGGCAAAAATAGTTATGTTCATAATGAGAGATATTAATATTTCGCACAACTTTTGTTTGAAAAGTTTCTTCATAAATTGAACCAGTTATGAGATAACTGCTACGAAAAAACTCAAATATCTTATTTACGTTGCCATAGTTATACCTACACTTGTGACAAATTTTATTATTTTTAAATCGGATCAACCATGAGTTACAGCATTGGTTTCTTGTTTATTGAAAACAAGCAAAGCATTACATTGACAGTTATCTTATTGAATTAATATTTTAAATATTGATTTCTTATTAGAAAACATTGTACCAGGTAAATTATTATAGAATCAATTTATATTATATAATTGCTAACATAATTAAATAACAATTTCAGGATTTTGCTAGTGAAAACTGCGTAAAAGAAAGTCGAGTGCAGGCCACTCCCGATATTTTTATTATGTTATCAAATATTGATTCTTCAATATGAAACATAGATGTTCTTTCTATAAAATTCACCATCTCAGTCGACCTATCTGTGAGCAAAACGACATACAATATTTATATTTTGTTTATCTGTCAATTTTTTTTTCAAATATTTAAAAAAATAATATCACAAATGTATTTCATTACTATATAAAAAGAGAATTTTAAGATAATCCGTAGCAGTTTATTCGTATAGTGTAAATAATCATAATTCAATCAATTTTGCACCTTCATGCTGTGAGGGTCTAATAGGGGCCATAACGAATTATCATTGAACACTCTATAACTAGTACATTTTCTAAAGAAACATTTCAAACAATAGTTGTGCGAAATATTAATATCTTTCATTATGTACACAACTATTTTTGCCATAAGTTTAGCCGTTCAGTGATTGGAGAATAAAAAATGCATAGAGTAAACATGCACTTCAGAGTATATAAACAACGCGCAGAGCTCGCCCTTAGGTAAAATATGCGTTGCGAGCAGTAGTTTTTAATCATTATGGCCTTTTGGTTAACAATTTGAAAATATGTTATAGGTGTAAAAAGTCTTACATTTAATTTTAGATTATATTGATAAAAAAAAAAAAATTTAGTTCATACTTTAAAATTCAAAATTATAATATTTAATAATTTTTTTCGGGCTTTGGATTAACAAAATAAAAAATCTTATAGATATAAAATATCTTAGAATTTTTAGTAGAATTTTCAAGTGTATTAATTATTTTTATAAGGGTAGTATTAAGGGGGGCTTTAAATGTTGGAGCCCTATAACTCGGGAAGTATACGGGCGATTGGATTTATACTGCGAACGGATTCAAATGGGATGCCAAATAATATGTGTACCAAATTTAGATTATATTGATAAAAAAATAATTTAGTGCATATTTTAAAATTCAAAATTATAATATTTAATAATTTTTTTCGAGCTTTGGGTTAACAAAATGAAGAAATCTTGTTGACAAAAAATATCTTAGAATTTTTAGTAAAATTTTTAAGTGTTGCAATTATTTTTATAAGGGCAGTATTAAGGGGGGCTCTAAATTTTGGGAGCCTATAACTCGGGAAGTATACAGGCGATTGGATTTAAACTGCGAACGGATTCAAATGGGATGCCAAATAATATGTGTACCAAATTTGGTGTGAATCGCTTCGGTACCTTCAGAGGAGTAGAGGGCACAAATTTGGCCTTACGAGATACCGAGCGAGCGAGCGACGACTAACATTCAAATATATAAGTTATATACATTTTCGGAATCAGGGCGACGAGACGAACACTTTTTCTTAATGAAATTTTTTGATCCGAGAATGCTACAGACACACGACCGAATGCTTTAGCCTCTTCGGTACTACGTACGGCGAGCTAAAAACAAAATTTGGTACGCGAAAAACGTACCAACGCGTAGAGCTCGCCTTTAGGTAAGATATGCTTCTAAGATATTTTATTTCTACAAGATTTTTTCAAATTGTTACAATTTGAAAAAATCTTGTAGAAATAAAATATCTTAGAATTTTTACCTTCAGAGGAGTAGAGGGCACAAATTTGTTCTTACGTAATATACAAATTTCCGACACATATTTTTTGTGATCTCATTTGAATCCGTCGTAACTGTACGAAAACACTTTTTTTGAAGTAATAAAATTGAATATTTAGTGTTCATAAATGGAATTAATTTTTAACTAAATCCGATCTAATGGAATTTCACTAGGATATGGAATATGTTTGTATTATTTAAGAGGCCCAACCGCAAGGCCGGGCACAACAAAAATTTTCTTTCGACTCATTTGAGTTGTTCCTCTCCACGGAAATCTTTAGTAAAAGGCGAAAGATTTATTCGCTTAGAAGAGAAACCAGAGTGACGATGCGTACTGCAACTATCTGTGTTACTCAATTTGACCAAGCGAACGCACGTGAGAGGTAGCACGCCCGCTGTGCTGCCATCTAACGATGCTTTAGTAAACGTGTTCTTTTCAGTTCTCTTGGGGCCGTTGTATTAATAGCGCAATAAATATGCAAGCATAGGTACAAGCACCAATGTCTTCAGCTCACCATGCATTTAATTTGGTGTTGTTTATTTATTTATTTATGTTGAAATCATTCTTTTGACCACTAATCTTCGGTAAAAAAATTATTTCTATCCACTGATTTTTGAAATTGTCTCAAATAATTTGATATTGATTGTAATAAACCAACTTTAACGTATAAGAAAGTCCTGGTTTTTGAAAAGACAAATTGTTGTTATTGATACATCGACAAACAATGCAGTTTACAATGCAACAATTCAAATGTCCAATAAAGTAATTATTTAGAGAAAGCTGAAGCTGTCAGTAAATTTATAATCCTAATTCTAGGAGAAGTAAAATATTATTATTGACTGAATAACAAAAAATACGGAAAAAAATATAATCATTTGAAAGATAATTGAAATTTTCAATAATTCTACAAACGATTCTAAGATATTTTATATCTGCAAGATTATTTCATATTGGTAACATAAAGGCCATACAAAATTATTAAAAATTATAATTATGAATATTTAAATATGCACTAAACATAAGTTCTTTACAAAATTACAATTGTAATTTTTAACTCGCCGTACAGTAAGTACAAAAGAGCTATAGTGATTGGTCGTGTGTCTGTAACATGCTCGGATCGGAAAAAAAATCCTAACAAAAAGTTCTTGTATTTTCGCCCTGAATATATATATAACTCATATACTTGGATGTTTGTATCTCGCTCGATCGGTCCGTCGTAAAGGATTGTTCACATTGAAGCAATTAGTAATTAAGCGTAGAAATTATAAGTAATAATTCCAGTTTGTTGTATGACATACAAGGTTAACGTTCACAGCAACAACATTTATCATTAATTGTGTTGCTTGGAACGCTAACATTGCTTGTCATAATACAAACTAGATTATTATTTGTAATTATCTAAGTTTAATTACTAATTGTTTCGCTGTGAACAATCCTTTAGGTCTGAATTTGTGACCGCAACTCGTCTGAAGGTACTGAGCCGATTTTAATGAAATTTGGTATACATATAATATCTATGCCCGTGATGTTCCCGTCGCATTTTAAATCCAATCTTCAGTACAGGGCCGGCGTTATAGGCCCCCAAAATTTGGAACCCTTCTAAATTTTCTACTAAAAATTCTAAG
>OW121801.1:1555000-1560000 GCA_933228885.1 Leistus spinibarbis | reverse complement strand
GTGTCTGTAGCATTCTCGGATCAAAACATTTCCTTTACAAAAAGTGTTTTTCTCATCGCCCTGATTCCAAAAATATATTATAACTCATATACTTGGATGTTAGTCGTCGCTCGCTCATAAGAATTTGGTACACATTTTATTTGATATCCCATTTGAATCCACTCGCAGTTAAAATCCAATCGCCAGTATGCTTCCCGATTTATAGGACCCCAAAATTTGGAACCCCCCTTAATATTGCCCCTATAAAAATATTTACAACACCTAAATATTTTTCTGCAAATTCTATGGTAGTTTATATCTACAAGATTTTTTCATATTGTTAACCCAAAGGCTATAAAAAATAATAAATATTAAAATTTTGTTATTTTTGAAATATGCATTATGGTTTTATTTGTTATTATTTATTTAAAATCAATTTAGTTACTATCAAGTTTATGTTGATATTTTAACATATTTGTTAAGTTTCTTAAATCGTACCACTTTGGAATAGTAAAATATAGATGCAAGGATCTGGTGGAGGTGTTTTTGCGGAAGGTAAAGTTTATTTCTGTTCCAAATGTACTAATTATATTTAATTATTAACTGTAATTTATTATATATAATGTTGCAAGTATATAAACCATTTCCAATATAATATGTTATATAACTTGAAACTGGTAGGTGCTAAAATTTAATATTAAAGCTTGGGGAATGGGCCCGTTAGTGTGATTCTACGACACCAGTTGGCTCCTGTGGGGAAAGTTGTTAATATAATAGAAAGCATATATAAACAAAGAAAGTGCAAAATATATAATTATTTTGTCATATATGCAATCCATGTATACATAGTTCCACTAATCGCGTCTAGATACCACTAGCTGTTCACTGTTACTTCTCACGTGCCATACAACACATAGATTTGATAATACGTTCAACATTTAAAGCAGCCGACAAGATCATACTTCACAGGATCATTTCTGTAGTATATCTTCTCAATCTCTCTACTCAAATGTAGAGTCATTGTAACCATGATGAAGAGATGCAGCGTTGTGCTCTGAGCGTGAGGCCGACTTGCTGATTCATCCGATAGGATTGATCAGCAGTCATCGATGATCGTTCACCTTGCGTACGCCGCAAGGCCAGGGGTGCAGTGCTTTCTGAGTGGTTCCTTTAGTAATTTTAACATAGTCTAAACTCGAGTATTTTGTAGTAGAGTGATGCAATACTTGCTTGAGATATGTGAACACTTTGTAAAAATGCTACCTGGTATCGGCGGCGGAAGTTTCATGTCTTAATCGAACAAGTTTATACAAGCACCTAGGCTTTAGCACTCCGAATAAATGTAAACTTCGCAGACCGTACCAAATGCCCTTTCTAAGATTCGAATCTCCACCATTTCGCGCAAACAAATGCGTGTATAATATTTTAAATTGAAAAATAAATTCACAACCTGAAACGGTCGGTTGTGGACGTTAGGTATAAAACACAAATTTGTTGATTTTATCGTTCGTCCTGCGTTGTTAGTTTCAATAAACAATATACTTGAAACATGTTCTCAGTTAATCTATTTGTGTTAACCGATGTCAAACGACAAATTTCAAATTATTCGAGTCTATTTTGTGTCCCTGTCATACGATTTATTAGATATAATCCCATGCAAGCGTACTCAACAAAAATAAGAAATTTAAGATTTTCCGTAGCAGTTTTCTCGTAACTGGTACATTTTTTGAATAAACTTTTCAAACCAAAGTTGAGACAAATGTTAATATCTTTTATTATGAACCCTACTGTTTTTGCCATAAGAGCAGCCGTTCTAGTGATAGTGGAGAATATTATCGCGGAATATATATATTGAAGCGATTCCCGGTACCGAAAACTTATTTCTACATAACACATGATATATCTAATTCAAATATTTCAATACTTGCGTCCATAAATGTTTTCAGAAGCCGAAATAGCTCAGTTGGGAGAGCGTTAGACTGAAGATCTAAAGGTCCCTGGTTCGATCCCTGGTTTCGGCAATTGTATCTCCGGTATGGTCTAGTGGCTAGGATAGCTGGCTTTCACCCAGCAGGCTCGGGTTCGATTCCCGGTACCGGAAATTTTTTTGCTTAATACAATATCATACTAATGTCATTTCAATGTTTATTATAATTGTAAGAAATGTGTAATTAAGATTCGTTTGTTATTGCTTCATAAAGTATTTTTAAAAGTTTCCGTGGTGTAGTGGTTATCACATCCGCCTAACACGCGGAAGGTCCCCGGTTCGATCCCGGGCGGAAACATTTTGTCTTATTATTTTTGACTTCTAAAGAGGGAATATTAAACAATTTTGTGAATACCAAATTTAGTGATATTTCATTTGCATCTTTTTGCAGTTAAAATCTAATCACTCTTCTTCGGGATTTATAGGGCATCGAAATTTGTAGCCCCTACTTAATACTGCCCTTAAATGTAAATAAAAAGTACCAAAATTAAATAAAATGGGTTGTGGCCAACGCGGGACTTTCTTTTACGTAGTTTTCATCAATATTTATTGATTATAAAAATATAATATTAGGAAATAATAATCCAACAGAAACAATATGAAAACCAAGCTTACCTTATATAAATGAATGGGTTGAAAATTATACCAATACCAATTTGTAATGGTTTTGAACTAACTAACTATCAAAACTAAACAATTCTCTACAGAAATATTCTGAAATGTCATTTATCTAATTCAGACCATTTTGTTTTCTTGTCGAAATATTGACAGGCGCAGATGATCCGATTTATTAAGCTACATTCGAATCCATGACAACGTAAACAAGATTCTCATCATTTTCGGTAGCAGTTTTCTCGTAACTGGTACATTTATTGAAGAAACTTTTCAAACAAAAGTTGTGCGAAATATTAATATCTTTCATTATGAACATAACTATTTTTGCCGTAAGTGCAGCCGTTCTAGTGATATTGGAGATAGAACAAAAAATGCATAGAGTAAACATGCACTGCCGGTTAGAATATTCTTTTCAAAAATAGGAGGTGCACAACTAGACCATATACAAGTCTTAAGTTTGAAGTCTCATAATTTTACGTTGGACAGTTTCGGCTCTAGAGCGTTCACATACACACACACACACACGCACACACACACACACACACACACACACACACACACACACACACACACACACACAGACGTCACTCCGAAAATAGTCACATTCGATTCAGGGAAGCTCAAAACGTGTATATCCGTTGAAATCTCGAGTTCGATATTTTTGGTGATCCCTATACTTACTTATTACTTCGTAAAAGAAAGTAAAAAGAAGAAACGCTAAGTGATTCACCCAGAGAATATATTTTATAAAAATTATTCAATGAAAGACAGATATAATAGACAAGATTTGGTACGATATGCGGGTGAGCAGTGGTTTTTAATTACTATGGTCTTTTGGTTAACAATTTGAAAAAATCTTGTACACATAAAATATCTTAGAATTTTTACTTTCAGAAGAGTAGAGGGCACAAATTTGTTCTTACGTTATATACAAATTTTCGACACATATTTTTTGTGATCTCAATTGAATCCGTCGTAACTGTACGAAAACCCATTTTTACTTTCTTTTACAGAGTAATAAGTAAGTATTGTAATCATGAAAAATTTCGAACTCAAGATTTCAACGGATATACATGTTTTGAATGTGACTATTTTCGGCATGACGTCTGTGTGTCTGTGTGTGTCTGTGAACGCTCTAGGGCCAAAACTGTCGAGCGAAAAATTATGAAACTTCAAACTTAAGACTTGTATATACCCTAGATGTGTACCTCCTATTTTTGAAAAGAATATTCAAACCGGTAGTTCATGTTTACTCTATACATTTTTTGTTCTATCTCCAATATCACTAGAACGGCTACACTTACGGCAAAAATTGTAATATTCATAATGAAAGATAATAATATTTCGCACAACTTTTGTTTGAAAAGTTTCTTCATAAATTGTACCAGTTATGAGATAACTGCTACGAAAAAACTCAAATATCTTATTTAAGTTGCCATGGTGATACCTACAATTGTGACAAATTTTATTATTTTTAAAACGAATCAGCCAAGAGTTTCATCATTTGTTTCTTGTTTCTTGAAAACAAACAAGCATTACTTTGACAGTTATCTGTATGAATTAATATTTAAAGTATTGATTTCTTATTTGAATAAATTGTATCAGGTAAATTATTATAGAATCAATTTATATTATATATTTGCTGACATAATTAATTAACAATTTTAGAGTTTTAATGTGAAATTTGACTGTTTAAGAGTGAATACGATAAGTACTTCAAATTCAGATCCATTATAAATTGGTATAATTATCCAGTTAGTTTCATTATATTATATATATTTTTTTTTTGAAGTAATAATTAGTGTTCATAAATGGAATTAATTTTTAACTAAATCCGATCTAATGGAATTTCACTAGGGTATGGCTATGTTTGTATTATTTTAGAGGCCCAACCGCAAGGCCGGGCACAACAAAAAATTACTTTCGACTCATTTGAGTTGTTCCTCTCCACGGAAATCTTTAGTAAAAGGCGAAAGATTTATTCGCTTAGAAGAGAAACCAGAGTGACGATGCGTACTGCAACTATCTGTGTTACTCAATTTGACCAAGCGAACGCACGTGAGAGGTAGCACGCCCGCTGTGCTGCCATCTAACGATGCTTTAGTAAACGTGTTCTTTTCATTTCTCTTTGGGCCGTTGTATTAATAGCGTAATAAATATGCAAGCATAGGTACAAGCACCTATGTCTTCAGCGCACCATGCATTTAATTTGGTGTTGTTTATTTATTTATTTATGTTGAAATCATTCTTTTGACCACTAATCTTCGGTAAAAAATTTATTTCTATCCACTAATTTTTGAAATTGTCTCAAATAATTTGATATTGATTGTAATAAACCAACTTTAACGTATAAGAAAGTCCTGGTTTTTGAAAAGACAAATTGTTGTTATTGATACATCGACAAACAATGCAGTTTAGA